>LPNX010753611.1:362377-414362 GCA_001517045.1 Pseudotsuga menziesii
TGTAATGGCGCCTCACCAAAATGGCCGTGGGTCCCCTCATTATAGCGTGCTCTAAATAATGGTAGCGTTTTTCTTAAGGTAGCGTGGACCATCCAATGTATAGCGTGGATCTCCATTTGCTAGCGCCTTCATTAGTTTTAGCTGCCCTCTATATTATGATATAGCCTCCATTTAAATTTAGCATGGGTCCCTTCGATAGTTGGCGCCACCTCTAAATAAAACGTGGGTTCTCTTTACTTAGCGCCTCCATCATGTAATACCTTCGCCCCTCTTTATTAAAACGTGGGCCCTTCAAATGGTGATGCCTCCACTATACCAGCGCCCCTCTAATTTATGGTGAGGGTTTTATAATGTGACGCCTCCCCTTTTATTTAGGGTGTTGACCACTTAATAAACCTTAGGAATCCCTTAGCTAGGCTTTTGGGCTTTTATCCTTTAGCCATTTCTCCAAAACACTATTTAACCTTTAGACTTAGGTTAAATTAAATTTCACCTTAGATAAAAAATTTCAATTAAATTTTTAAATTTTCCTAGAATTGACTTAGGAAAAATTAAAAATAACTTGAGAAATTAATATCTAGGCCATGGGGGGGTGGAAAACTTTGGAATAAACTTTTCCTAAGCTTAATAGCCCCCAAACAAGTTTACCATGGCATTATTTGATTTTTTACTTCAAAATCAAATAATGTGAATTTTGACTTAGGGAAATTAATTAATTCCCTAGGAAAAAATAGACCTTGCTTAGACAAAAATGGTCTATCTCCTCAACCACTCATCAGAATGACATGGGACTCGAAGCAGTGGCTTAGGGGGTTTCATAGCAATTTATATTTGCATTCATAGCCCCTATTACAAAATGCCACGCTCAAGCGATTACATTATTACATCAACGACTGAGTTAATTAATCACCAAGGGGTGAAATTAATTAACTAGAAAAATAATTAAAAATACAACAACAACACGAAACTCCGCGAGACTCTACAGATGTCTAGCATGGTCATGAATCACACTTTGAAGCCTTAGCCACCTCATGGAATTGACTGGTAGAACGCTCGTCACCACTTTGGAGGATTTTGAGTGAAAACCAAACCGATTAAACTCGTTTGTTCAACAAGGTCAATTGGAAAGGGAAAAACACTCGATAAGGGGACTTCCCTAACAACCCTTTCCATGGTGTGGCATCCATATCATATGACCCACACTAGCACATTAAATTACATTAATTTTCCCACGCAGGGGAGCGGACATTTCGTTTTACAAAGGGGCAATAGCCCTGTAGAAATGAAAAATCCTCAGATTTTTCTAAGGTACAATCATGTACATCCTTCTGTACATGGAGTTGCCACCTAGTCGAAATAGGTGGGCAACACCTCCTTGAGGAAATCTTGAGCCTCCAAAAAGCTCCGAAAAATAATATAAAAATGCCCAAAAATAGGTGTGGGTCCAATCAAATGCTGCAACTGCTCGAGAAGGTCTGGAAGACATCACTCTCATCATTGTGACTCACCCCATGCCATTTCTTTGCCTTAATAGCCCAAATCAATTTTTCAATAGCCATTTAATCATTTTTTAATCTGCCTCGGGAAACGTGATCCTGCCAAAACAGCCTCCTAGGGTGCCTGCGTTGTCAAACTGAGCCCACCAGGCTGTCTGGGATGGGGGTACTATGGTACAATCAAGTGGTTGCACCCTCCTATGCCCATACAACGCCCTAGGAGATCCAACTGAAACATCTCTCTGCTCAAAAATATCAATCTGTGAAGAAAAACTGCATCAGAAAGGCAGAATGAACCTAATCACATCTGCAAATGCCCGGAACTAGAAATAAACTGTCTCATTAGACTCAGAGAGTCCAAATCCATCTAAGGTGTATACGCATACCCCTCATAGGTCTCTATATAATCATCAATCATCTCCAATAAACAATAGAACCATCTGTGAATAATCAGACACCAAAATAACTCAGACTATATTCATCCGCTGCAAGTGTTAAAAGGTTAGGACGTGCTCTACAACTCATTCAAGTAACAATCACAAGAAGTAGCATTCATTTCACTGGCGGTAACGCAACCAATACATCTATAAAGTTTTATTTATTATTACTCAGACTTAGACTTTCAAGACTATACTCACTTCATAGCTGTAGCCAATTTGCTAGTGAAGGGTGAAGGGTGAAAAATGACAAGGCTAAGGCTAAGGATGATTTCCTACTCAACATCATGACACTTTGGATAAGGAAAAGGGAAACTCACTATAACCAATGTTGGACAAACAACAACATAAGGAATGGCAGTGTCTCACAAATGGGTGAGTTGTTTAGAGAGTGCTTATTCAACTTAGGCATCATGTCTACATCAAGCTTGATCCAAGTTCATTAGGATCATCATTTTATTCCATGGCATTTTTGGCCTATATGACCCTTTTGGGACTTCACCAGTGCTTAAAAGCATAGCAAATCGCAGCTTTCATCCGGGACATATTTATTTTAATAAGGTCAGCAATTTTTTGATATAGCATATTTTTAACCATTGCTTTTTAGACCTTTTCTTATACTCTTCAAGGAGTATTTTAGCATTTCATTGCTCTTGCCCTTTTTACATATGTTAAGAAACATAGTTTTACAATTTTTATTTTCCATGGGCGCATATTCAATATTTCCAATATAAGCAGTACATGAGCTTTCAGTTTTAGCCAACAACATCTCAAGTGACTAGGGAGAGTTCTGCACAATGCCAAACATCGGGACAACCGACCAGAATGATTTAGGCATACAATCCAACTTACCGAAGGCAAGTTCTATCACCAACTCAGAGCTGAGACACAATATAAATAGGGAGGCTTGTCCAACAAAAGTTCTAGCGAGGAAAAATATCCTCCATGCCATAAGTCAAGAAGTCAGTTGGGTTAAAAACTAAAATGGAAGGTAATGGATGGGTGAAGACAATGACTGATGGAGCTAACACTAGCAAGCCAAAACAATGGTGGGAATGACTACCTCTATTCTCCCCAAGGAGGGTAAAACCAATGAGTATAGATCAAGAACTTCCAAGTCTATGTAGGGACATCAATACATAGTACAATATACAACCAAGTCCATATAAATATGACCGCCAAATCATGATACCACAAGTCAATACATGTCACAAGAATCAGTATAAGAGTAATAATAACCATAACACAATATAAAATGCTGAGTCAAACCATGCAATATAATCCATCTGAGACACCATCTGTCCAATGAAAAAGAACTGACATAAAACTGAGCATCAATGACTGCTCTGAAAATGACATAAATGGCTACATCGGTCCTCAAATCTGTGTGTCCTGAGACTCATTCCTGACATGGGAGAGTACAATAGTCCACTAGTATAAACATGATCCATAAAAAATGCTCATCTCAGCATCTCATATGTAAGAGATCTGGCTGAAAAATGTACTGTGTCTGAAAAATAGAATATGGTAGCCTGGCTACTATATATGTGATAACAAGGCTGCTAGATGATCAATGTGAAATCGACCATGAATGTGATTAGCTGCCAATTTGACTCTGTTCAACAACCCGTTGTCAAGAATGCGTTATTGCTCCATGCTTTTCTTCGTTTGGCATTGACTGACTTTGGCATGGGTGAAATTGACACCCAACAATTATGGCATAAAGGAAAAACGTGGGACCGAGCTCCACTATTCGACATGGAAATCGTAGATTGCTCCAAATTACATGTCGATCTGATTCTCGGGCTGTGTGAAACAAATGTCGTTCTCCTCGACCACAAATTATCTGGTTGAGATCTCACAATCGGTTGCCAAGAAATGCTCTACGCTGCCACATCAATTTGTTGCTTGCTCCACAAAAACCTCCACGATCATGAAGACACTGCCGAGTGGATGCTGTATCATCTTCCAGACCAAGGATATGAAATCGGGCACTAGTTTTATTGTCTGCCAAGAAAAATTTGGATAGCTCCACGCTTTTCCTTTTGTCTTGTAATCGGTTGCCAACTGACTGATATACATCTGATCTCCCAGGTGTTTTAAACTACCTCGATAAGTGTTTAGAATGACGCCAACGACTCGGCTGAAAAAACAAGAAACGCGGGATGGCCCACGACTGGTCACTTCTGCTGTTGTTCGTCATCCCGTCAAAACCCAAGCGGCCACCAATGGATATGTATGAAACCGACCACTGATACTCTCTAGAGAACTCGATCACTGATTAATTTATGGCGGTTTCGTCAATTAGTAGCAAACGTGGGATTTTATCTTTGTAACTGGCTGTATTTGAATCATTTGAAAAGTACGTCGTTGGCCCAGAAACTGAATATGTATCTTCAATTGCTTCAAACGTTGCTTCTTCCTCTCCGGGTGATACCTTTGCTCTTGAAGTTGCTTCTTAATCAACAGGTGAAACTGCTTGTGTTGCTTCTGGAGTTGGAATTACAGCATAAGAAACGAAGCTTGTAGATCACGGTTCTCTCTACAGCAGGGAATTCATAATTGATTTTTTAGCAAAAATCGAGCACCCTATAGATGGTCGCCAATGACTGGAAAGTCGACCTATCCCATGCTGTGACCAACTGCCAGAGAAAAAACGTGGATCTAAGCCACATAAAGATACCGACCCAATTTAGATTTCAACAAAATTGGCTGCCAAGAAAATGTGGACTTTTCCACGATTGATGTGGGTGGTGACAGAATTGATTTCGACCATTAATGAAAGTTGATCTCCTCGACTCAGCTACCAACAGAGAAGTCGGCTGCAAGTTGATCTGTTTTGGACTGCTGCTGCCGGATTAATGTCCAACCGGTTTTGTGGGTGGAAATCGTGACCTTCTGCGGATGATTCTTAAAAAAAATGCCATTGTTAAGCCATCGAGAGAGAGGTGTGGCAGGATTGTAGAAGTTTATTTAGCTTTGCTTCTCTGTTTGGAGAATAAGTTTATTTTGAATGACATGAGTTTCATGTTTCAAATCATAACTCGAACTTCTCTTGTCTTAGTTCGGAGCATTTCTTGATCCTGGCTAATCCTTGCACAGTACAAACCCTCTGGGCAATCCAAGATTTTGAAAAACGGTTTCACCAATAACCAGAAGATTTCACTCAACTTTGTTCTACTTCTAAGCTTTATCCACCTGAGGCCTTGCTACTGTAATTTTCATCTGAACTTACCATTTTGCCCAAAAACACTTAAGCACATGCCTCACTCTCTTCCCGTGCACTTACATCCTTTAGAAAAGCAATTACAATTATGACATACCTGAGCATAAGCATCATTTGGATCAAAGCTGGCAGCTTTATTCTTTGCACTTTTACGTGTTATTTTACTGTTTAAAGTAACCTGTTGCTTAGCCAAAAGTTCGAAAATTACCCTAAGAGGTGACCCAGAGCATACACAATGAAGTGTAAGTAATTTCTAAGGATTTTATGATTTGTTTCGTTTGTTTAAAATGAAAAATGTGACCTCCAACAATCTGTTTTGGTTCAAGTGAACCTTAATCAGAAAGCAAGGAGGGGTAGATTTTATTATGTTTAAAGTGAAATTAAACTTAAAATGCAAAAAAGACAAAGCAGGTTATCTAATCGAGGTACATCTCACAGGTATGCATGCAGAAAATAAAATGAGAAATTACCTGTGAGATGTACCTGGATCTTGTAAATGACTTCATAAATGAGGGGTCACCTCTCTTAAATAGTTTGAGAGAGACGTAAATTCTAACTTACTTTTACATCCAACGGTTGAGATTAAAACATCATCAACGGTGGAGATCAACAATACATAACTCAACACATGGATCAAGTGACTAAATCAAAGAGGGGGCGCACTTTGCTCAAGGACGCCTATCCTAAGTGAAAGTCGTAATATAACACAAGATGTGACATGATAGTAAATATGAGGGGGTCACTAAGGGATTAATTCACCCTAGCCAAGTAGAGGAGGCACCCCTTGGAGGGCTTTCCTCAATGTCTGAGCCAAGATATAAGTAATTCGGACATCTGCTGATTGAAAACTGTTGGAGGATTGTCTGAAACACATCACCTATCGAAATTCCAATCCATTTCATTGACCAAGGAGGCCAAATCATTTTTTTAGTGATTTCTCTAGTTCATTTTTTGCTGGTACAACCTCTGGAAAATGATAAATCCACCATAACTTTGTTCAGGGTGCAAACTGGGGAAAACGGACTGCTCTTGATGATCTAGAGACATAGAAGAACGTTATAAGTGACTACTCATACCCCCTGGAACACTGCACTGATCTAGGAGAACCCAACACACTGCCATCTGTAATAAAATTTGATCATTTGGCCAATAATTAAGTGATAATAATCACTTTTCAGGAGAACCGGGGTCAAACTCTCAAAACAGAAAACACAGTATTGGTCCTGGGCATGTCTGGAACAAATACAGACTATGTTGTATTTTGAGTTACTGCCTTGGGAACCGTGATTGACTTGGTCAACTGGGTTGACCAGGTCAAAATACTCAAACTGAAGGTGAGAAACTATATCAATATGATCCTGTAAACATCCAGGGTAAGAAATGCTCCAATAATGTATATCAAAACCAAACTTGAATAAGTTATTCATAATCATGGTGACAAATAATAATTGTAATAGTAAGATATACCTATGCTTTTAAAAAATCTTGGAACTTTATGGAAGTCTGCTTGTTCATGCCATACTTACAAAGGGTAAACAATATGCTATTGCTGTGTGAGGGTGGACAACAAAGGCTGAGGCAAAAGGGTAATGACTTTGGATTGACTTTGACTTTGTGATCTATCTGAATAATGACAAGTACACACAACCAAAGTGACATATGCATGATAGATTGAACAATAGGGGATGGTGGTGTCTCATAGGTGGATGAGTTGATCTGGAAAGTGTCCATTCAACCTTAACAATCATGTCTACGACTCACATCCAAGCTAAAGATCAAGCTCCATGAGGATCTTTTCTAGGACCCTTGAGTTGAGTACACAAGAACTGTAGTGAAGAGATCCTAGGGGACACTTAGAATTAGTTCTCCCTTACTCTATCTCACATCAAAACCCGTAGGCTCCGTGAGGAATTAATCATTACATTTGAATCAAATGGCCAGCAGTCTTTAGATTTATCATTTATTTATCCACTGCTTTATTTGGGCCTTTAACACTTTCACTTTATAGCCTTTTTTATTTGTCTAAAGATACAATTTCGCAATTTCATCTGCAGGCTTTGCATTTCATAATATATAACACAGAGCTCATAATGCATGTAATGATGGTAGACATATTGCTTCAAGTTTTAGCTAACAATTTCCCAGGAAACTAGGGGGAATATCCACAATCAGGACCAAACATCGGGGACAACCGACCAGAGAGGTGAAGGCTTCAAAACCCAACTCGCCTAAGATCAGGAACCGACACTAGCGGGTTCTTCTGGCCTAGAAGGATAAAGGCTTCAACAAGTTTTGTCGCACAACTCAGAGTCGAGACACAAAACAACATGGGATCCATCATGCATAGAGGTCAAAATGGGGAAAAGATCTTCAATCTCACAAGTCTCAAACAGTCTAAGTCATAGGATAAGTTTACAATGGATGAAACTGGATGGACGGAGACAAGTGATACACGGAACCAACCTAGCACTAAGGTTTACTATTTGTACAAGCATGGCATGAGAAACAGTCTTCACATCAAATTCCTTGATTAGTCATAACACAGGTTAAAGCATTAGTACATACAAGCATGGGTCACCATAATCATCCTAATAAGACAAGCATAGGTGTTTGACATACATCATAGAGCAAAATCAAACCAAGGAATTGTATACCTGTTTCCAACAGATAAGCCCCTATCTAATTGTGTGTACCAACTCTGATCTGCTGCTGATATGAACTAGGTCATCACCGAAAGCATCTTAATGGACTCCTAAATCTCAATCCTGGCAAGGAAAATCTGATTAACAAGGCTCTAGAATGGCTGAAGTTGTAATGATCCGTGCTAATACCCCATGTGAAAAATAGCCCGGAATAGAAAAAGAGATAAGTCTACATGTTGCATCATGGAAGCCCAGCTACAAATATATATGTGATAACATTTGTCTCCAACTAGGACAAGCACTCTAATGAAGAGAGTGCTTGAGAACCTCAGAAATCTCTGGTCTGCAACACCCTCAGCAACAAGCAATCCAGCACATCCAGGATTTTGCTTCCTTTCCAATCATTACCTATTACCTACGCACATGGAAGCGAGAAATACCGGAGAAGCATGCATGGGAAAAATATATGCAGAAATAAACGAACAGGAAATAAATGTTGGAAAGTAAAGTGCTGAAAAGTAAATTCTAATCTAATCACTTCAAATGCAGCAAAGAACTAAAAACAACAAAGACTCAGTAACTAGAAGACTCATGCATCAGCCAGACTGAAAAACAGACTCAACTACTGCTCAGAGAGCTTATTCAAACCCTACCTACGCTAACCTAATCAATGAGACAAGTGTTAAGTAAAGTCATAAATCCAATGCAACCACTTGTTGAACGGATTAATTGATCTTTCTTTGCAGTTAATGAGATAACAAGTCAGAGATGATTTGGCATAAATGTGAATGAAAATCGAAACCATTCTAACATGCTGCTTGATATTCAAAGATAGATGTGGAATAAAATCATGCCAAGGATGGAACTGATTTTTACAGACTTCATTCATCAAAACACCAATGGGATCATAAAAATAATGTGAGTTCTCCTTTGATGAAAAAAGACAATACGACTCGTGATTCAGCTCCGCTAGGCAATTATTTGTTCTCTCCTCTACATGATTCGAACACTCAATTCTGTTCACTCCCGGAAAAATGGAAAAACTAGATGGGGATAAATCGTAATGTGAAAAAACTAAGATTGAAATTAACCCGTCTCGTTGTTCCAGAATGGAGAAAAAATGAAATTGATTTTTATATACCTTCTCTAGCCATCCATAAGACAGATTTACAAATTGAAAAATATTATTCATTAAAGATGACTGAGAAGAGACATGAAGTGTGTTTTCTCCAATTATGTGACCATGCTTAGACTCTTGACTTAAGATTTCGAAAATAAAAGCTTGATTAGAACACAAACCCATACAAGAAGACTTAAAAAGTTGAGATGGGAGGGTGGATTGAAAATTTTCTCCCATATGACTATGAATAATTGATTTCGGAATTTGATGAGAGAAAAAAGTTTTCCATTGAATTCCAGGAATGATTGCAAGATGATTTGAAGCAAGGTCAGTATCCACACATTGAACCGACACATCCTGATTAAGGCTTGGATAAGGAAAATTGTCGATACCATTAGAACAAGGATGTTCACTTACAATCATATCATAATTACCATGCAATTGATCTTCTTCCGAGATATGATCAAAATTTGATTCAAAATAATCGTCAACCAGGCAATGAGGATCTTTGATGGATTCACAACTCATAGAATCAACTATAGATGGTTCTTGAGAGTGATCATTTTGTTCTCCCTCTTTATTTATGCCTTCTTGAGGTAATGATGACAAGATTCTAATATTATCCTCGTCTATATCAATATCAAGGTCATAATCCTGAAGGGTCGACATTTCCTCGTCGTCAGTCTCTTGTATCGAAGGGTCATTCAAAGGCATATTCATTGTTGGCTCAAGAGAGGAGGAACCGATTTGATAAGTAAAATCGCCAGTTATCTCATTATGGTTATCATGATCATCTTTATTAGATTGTTCCTCAACAATACCATCATTATCTAGCTGTATGGACTCATCAATCTTCTTACCCCATTCTTCTCTTAATAACTTAGTGAACATGTCATATCCAGTGATGAATGTTGGTGCTAACATATATAACCAAAAATTAGAATTTCCTTCTAAAGATTCCCCTAGGGCTTGCATATAGACATCTTCATCCTCGGCGCGATATGCTTCCATATAATACCAAACAGCATCCAAGTGTTTTTCAATTGATTCGATTGCATTTGCATAGAAACGAGGCAACCCTTCATTGTATCCTTTTGGCATAGGATGAGATGCCCCAAGAATTTCAGAGAAGTCAAATGGAGAAGGTTTAGCTTGTTTCCTAACAGCTCTGTTTATTTGAGCTGGGTACCTAATAGGATTGCAAGGATCATTCACTTGATGCTTACTCACTTGTCCACTCGGGATGGCTGGAAAATCTTTATTGCGTGGGTGGGGGAATTGGTGGGTATCATAAAGATTGTGATAACTAGATTCATACCCATAATCATGCTCAAGATCATCCTCATACCCATATTCTGACCTCCATCTATCCCTTTCGTCATCTTGCTTTTTAATATTAATTACTATTTCAGTACATTTTTTAAGGGTTTGTGAAAATTTGAGGAGAAATTCTGAATTCATAGGAGAGATACAGATAACACAGCGATTGTGTAGAAATAAATAATTGAAATACAACGACTGGATTTAAAACCGGATGTGATACAACTAAAGTCGCAACCTACAATATCGAAGAATTCCGAAAGAACTCGGATGTCACACCAGTTAGAAATATCGAAAATCGACATCGGCAAAAAATCGACGAGGGTCTAGAAAACATCTTCTCGGCAACATCGGCAAAAAAACGGCAAAAATAGGCAAACCGCGGCAAGCATTAAAAAATGCAACTTTTGAACTTTATAGGGTCAAAATTTGTTTACCGATTTTTTCCCCTATTTGTCGATTTTTCTTGATTTTTCCCTATCTTTCCCGACTTTTTTCCCGATTTTTGCCGATGTCTAATTTTTTGAAAAATCACGATTTTCTTGGGCAGAAATATCGGCAGCCAGAAAAGAAAAAAGCGCGATTTTTCGGGACATCGCCGAAAAATCGGATATTTTTTCAAGTATGCTTCAAACACAGTGAAAACACAGAGCCGAGGGGGTGTCCCTATGTCCAAGAAACCCTAAAACAAGGAAAATGAATAGATGACAGAGGGAAACTTGGTGGAATCTCTTAGTGAAATAGTTAATTATAGTTTAGTTCAATTACCAAGAGATTTCAAGTATCTAGGTGAAAAGCCCCAATTTTACCTTAGGATTTAATGCAAAAAATTGGGATATAGGGAAAAACGATGAAATTTACTGAAGTTGGACACTCAAAATGATTGTTGGATATCAGATTAAGCAAATGAAAGCAAAATCAACAATACCTAGTTTATGGTTTTGGGAATAACCACTCCTCCCAAGGAGGGCATTTTTCTCTAAGTAGTAGGCCAGTGCTTAAGATGGGCAAATGGAGTCCGATTGTGATGAAAATTGAAACTTAGGGGTTTTATGTTTATTACAAAGTGGGTTTTAAGTTTTATAGCTCGCCGCAAACCAGAACTTGCAGATCTAAGAAACGAGGGATTTATAATTATGGAAGTGATGGGAAACGCATGCAGAAAATAAAATAAGGAGAAATTACCTGCTGTAACACCCCGATTTTGACCCCATGGTATTAAAATTGTACATGATGTATATATTGTATTTAAATCATGGCGAGAAGCTCAAGGCCAAGGCCCTGCCATTGATTTGGTGTTTCGTGTATCGGTGATCAAGGTTGATACCGATGGAAATTGTGCTTAGTCAGGCGCAGTATATTTTGATATATCATGTAAATATGAAATTATTAAAATACCACAACTAGCTATGCACTGCAACGTGAAAGAGATGGGGGCATGATTTCACAAGGAATAGGGAGAGGAGTTAGTCAAACTCCTAAGCCAATAGGGTGAGACCAAATGTCAATGGGGGAACCCATAAACCCTCAGCTACCTTTTGTCCTCTATCCTCAATCATTCAATTCTTCCAGAAGAATGGTTGAGGCAGTTAATGCCTTGGGTAGAGCAAGGCATGGCATTCTGTTTTCGTGTTTGAGCAAGCTTGCAGTTTGGGGAAGCCGCTTTCTTGCTTCTGCAGCAAGTAAGCACGTTAATGCGTGCCCAGTCTGTCTTTCCCTCAGTTGCGAGAAGGTGTTTTGGTCATTGTTCGCGTCGGGGGGGTTCCTCAGTGTTATCCACTAATTCTGTACTTAGTGGATTTCCAGTGAGTCATCAGTTATTGAACATGATGCATGTTCGTTTCCAAAGTTCAGAAGTTCAGTGTGTTCCAGAGTTAGCCATTTTTGGCTAGCCTTTTTTACTTTTTTGTCGAAATGACCATGCCCCATGGGGTTGTAATAAAGTATGCTAGTAGGGGGGTCTTGAGTGGCTCGGTTCCCTTAGACTTAACAATCAAATAGGGTATTCCAAGGAGCTTTTCCCCTTGTCGATTATTTCTTTTCCTTTAGTCAAGTTATAATTGATGAGTTTTTCCCCTGCTACCTCCAAAGCTGGAATGCCCAAATTTGGCGGTTAGGCCTTAGGGGGCGATTAGGCCTTGGGGGGTTATTAGAGTCCAACATTAAAATATGAGCCTACTAGACACTATTGGTATGTTCTATGGTCATTTCCTAGGTCCCGGGATGTGTTAAAAAAATGTCCAAATAAATTTTTACCAAACGTCCTCGGATTTTTGTTTTATTTTTATTTTTGACTATGGAAAAATAATTAAAATTTCAAGTAATTAAACCATTTTTCTTATGGTTTAATTGAAAACTTTCAAAATGTAATAATTAAGTGGTCTGTGGGTGTATTTTGGCAAATAAAGACTTGTTTTCTAAGCCAAAACACTCATTTAACCCCTAGACACACTTATCCTAAGTTTCGAATGATTATTTTTCACTTAATTGAATATTTCCTCAAAATCAATAAATGAGGAATATTTAATTAAAATAATCATTATTTTATTAAATGGAGATAAATCAAAAACTCTCCAAAATAAACCAAATTGAATAAAGTAAAGGGTTGAATGATATGGCAATCAGTATCGGAGAAGATTCTTATCACCACCAAACTGATCTAAGTTAGTATTGGGGTGCTATAAACAACTATCTCTTGGGATTTGCGCCTCCAACACTCTGCATGGGCGAATTCCTCATGTTGGCGTTTTCTGAGTGGTTGGGTGATAAATCCAATGAGGAGGGTGGGAGCCTTGCCCAGGTGGAGGCCACCTCACCCCCTCTCATAACTCCTGAACCCCAGTTCAACTCCACATCAGTTTATCAAAGCTCCAGCTCTCTGAAGGTTGTGCCCTCCTTCCTCATGCTTGCGCTAGGGTTGGGCTAGCTCCTCATTTTTTCTATAAATAAGAGGCATTCCTCCTCATTCCAAATGGATGGAAGGAACCTCTGCCTATTGTAATGCTGCTGAGATTTTAAGTGATAAAGTTGAAGACTTTGGAGGTCTACCGTGTGCCATTGGATGAATGCTTGTGCTATGAGGTGATATTGTAAAAGCTTTGATTTTCTTTGCTAATATTGTTGATGGATCTAGCTTAGAAGGCTATTCTAAAACACATAGGATAAACATTTACGGTTGTTAATTTGTTTACTTGTGCTTTGCTTTTAAGAGGTAGGAAAGTAACCAACTATACTCAGTTGTATGAGGTTCTTTTTTGTTTCTTGTTTTCATACACACTGGATCTAATATTGTTGTGCAAGGATTTTCTCATAGTTTTGCAGGTCACAGATTTGAAGGAGGATTGGAACTTAGTTGTCTCTTCTCCTCCCTTCGGCACCTTTACAAGATTAATTTAATTTGTTGCAGGGACTCCAAAGCCATCAGCAAAAGATCAAGCAAGGGCTTGAATTTTTCCATCTATCTCTACAAACCCAATTTCTCTTTCCTTTCTGGTTACTTTGTTTAAATAGGCTAATCAAGTAGATCTAGTTCCTTAAAGTTCATTCATTTAAATCTACTCGTCTTTGCATGTTAAATAGATCTAGAAATACATTCAAAGTTACATCATTTGACTAGATCTAGGCGAAATTTTTGCTTTCCATAATTAAATTTCAAAATTTTTCTAAGTACAAAAAATTTTAAAATTTTTTTTATTTGATTTTTGTGCATGCCATCACATTCTAAGTTGTTTACTTGCTGGTTTTTAGCAGGTCGGAGGAAAAAGAGAGGGAGGTGCTGCCGAAAAAATCAAGCTTGGGGCCATCTAGAGCACCCACGATCCATCTACCATCCCCCTCCTTCATTCCCCTGCTTTCCCAAGCATTTTTAGGGCCCTTTTGACCCTGTTTTTAAGGATCGAAAGGCACTCCTATTTTTTCAAGCATTGTAACAAGTTAATAAAGAGCAAGAGGGATAAAGGCTCCCACACCCCACTTCCCCCATTTGGGGGAAGCCTGTATCGCCCTTGTTTACTGTTTTTTCCTTTTACTTTTTTCATGCATAATAATTGTTTAGAGTAGATTAGTCTTTTTGTTTTGATAAAAAGAAAAGAAAACTTTGTTAGTGTAGTTTTTATTTCAGTCGTACTGCTTTTGATTAATTGCTAAAAGAAAAGAAAGAACCTAAAGCCTCTTGAATCTCACTGAAAAGTGGATCAAGAGCACTCTCTATCGGAGAGGATTTATTTCACCTTTTTTTAGCTTAGATTCACTGCTTTTGTTTATCATATTGTTAAGTAAAAAAGGAACAAAAAATCTCTTGAATCTCACCGAAAGGTGGATCAAGAGTGCTCTCTGTCGGAGAGTTTACTTTCTAGTTTACTATCCAGAGTCACGGAAGTGTGGTTCCACAGTGTTTTACTGTGTTACAGTGTGGTATGGAACCCTGGTCTCCTGTGTGCAAGTGAAAAACCTGTTCTCGTGTGTTACAAAGTGGTATGCAAACCTATTTCTCTATGTTACAGGGTGAAGCCCTGTGTTGCTGTGTCTCCCTGTTTTTTGTTGTGATGTGCACCCTGGTTTGGGTCTGAACTGTATGCAAGAATTAGGAGTGGAAGAGACGAGGAGTGTGCTTGACAAACCTAGTGTCGAGAGGAACCTCACGAAAAGATAAGAGTGGTTGGTGAATCTTCTATGCACACCTTGAAGAGCACTGGAAGGGAAGGCATAGCCCGAGGGACTGTGGAGCAGAGAAGGGGGTGCTTCCTTGTGTTGGGTGTGTAGGTATTGTGGATGCCAGGCCAGATAGATCTTGTGGAGGTGTCCCTAACTCTTGAATGAGCCACTAGCTTAGCCATTCTACCTTTCCACTGCCTTAGCAGCATGATAAACCCAAAGGAGATTGGCTTGGCTGACAGCCTGATAAACCCAATTGTATATTGGCTTTGCTGGGCGACTTGATAAACCCAATTGGATATTGGCTTGGCTGAGCAACTTGATAAACCCAACTGTGTGTTGCCTTGGCTGTGTCTTGTTGTGCATTTGGCCATGTGTAATCCTTGGTTGGATAGCCTGATAAACCCAACTGTGAATGTTGGCTTGGCTGAGTAGCCTGATAAACCCAGCAATGAGATGGCTTGACTGTGTGTAGTATGATAAACCCATATGTTGGCTTGGTTGGTCCTTAATGTGAATGTTGGCTTGAATGTGTTCAGTCTGATAAACCCAACTGTTTGCTAGCTTGGCTAAGTAGCCTGATAAACCCAGTTGTGTTTGGCTTGATTGCCTGCAACTTGATACACCAAACTGTGTGTTAGCTTGGTTGGACAGTCTGATAAACCCAATTGGAAGTTGTCTTGACTGTATTGATGTGTTCTAGCTATGTGTGAGTCTGTTGTTCCCTAGTTTCAAGAGCCAAAGACCCCTTTTCAATGAGAAGCTCTCTCCTTTAAATAGGAATAAGAGATACCAAAATCCTAACCACCTTTCAAATGAATGGCTAAGATTAAAAGATCAAAATATTCTAATTAACAGTTGAGATGAGCTCAACATAAAGTACAAGGATCAATATAATAATATAATATATCAATGGACCAAATCACCCTAGGAGAGGGGATCCCACTCAATATGATAAAATAAAAATGAATAAAGCCCATGGTGGGTCCAAGGGGTATTAACTAACACCCCTAGTGTGTCCCCATGGCACAATATAAAAAAATAATAATTTTAAGTGCAAAATAGTGCCCCTCTGGGGAAAATCGTGAGCCTCCAAAAGCTCCAAAAATCATAAAATATGTCGAAGTGATGGGTGTGGGTCCATTTGAATACTGAAACTGCTAGAGAAGGAGTGGAAGACATCACACTTATCATCAAAAATCATCCCATGCCATTTCCTTGCCTTAGTAGCCCAAATCGAATTCTTCAGTAGCCATTTTTATCATTTTTTATCTGCCTCAGGAAATGTGAACCTACCAAAATTGCCTCCTGGAGTGCCTGCGTTGTCCAATTGAGCCCTCCAGGCTCTCTGGGAGGGGGGTATAATGGTAAAAACAAGTGGCTAGACCACCCCCTCCTCATACAATTCCCTAGGTGACCCCATCAAATCATCTTTCTGTTATGACAGGCCACTTAGCATGGCAAAATTGCACCATAATGGTATACTGAGACAAATCATCACTGTAATTGCTCGGAACTGAAAATAAACTGTCTCATTGGACTCAGGGAGCCCAAACCTATCTAAGGTGTATACTCATACACCCTACAGATCTCTGCATGAACATGTACAATATCCAATATGTCCAGACAAATAAAATAATAATAATTTGTAAACGCTAAAATAATCAATAATAAGACCGAGGCTAACATCAATCTGCTGCAACTGTTTAGAGGTTAGGACATGCTCTACAAATCATTCAAGTAACAATTATAACAAGTACTAATCATTTCACTGGCGATCTATCAACCAAATATATAGAGTTTTGTTAATTATTAATTATGACTTAGACCAGACTTTCAAGACCATACTCACTCCATAGTTGTAATCAATTTGCTAGTGAAGGGTGAAGGCTACAAAATCAAAAGGCTAGGATAAAGAATGACTACCGACTTGACACTGTGATACTTTAGATATGGAAAGGGGATACTCACTCTAGCATATGTCGGACAAGCAATAACACAGGGGATGGTAGTGTCTCACAAATGGGTAAGTTACGTTATGTTACCACCTAATTGGTAGCATGTTTTCAGAGGTTGTCTAAGGCCACCTGCGGCCACCCGTATGCTACAAAATGTCAATTCTTCGTTCTCCAAGTTCTCCAGGTTGCCATGCACATCAGCAGTCAGTCCCAGCAAAAGAGAAATTTGGGGATTGTTTCTTTGTGCAGGGTTATGAAGGTTGAACATATACTAAGAGAGCAAAATATCATGGCAGCATATGATATCATTGAACTCTTTTGTGAATTAATTATGTCACGACTACAAATCATTGAAATCCCAAAGGCAGTGTCCTGTCAATTTGCGAGAAGCTCTTTCAAGTTGAATATTTGCAGCTTCAAGATGTGTCGACATTCCAGAACTTCTAGATATTCGCAAGCTGTTTTGAGCAAAGTATGGTAAAGAGTTCGTAACTGCAGCAGTAGAACTATGCCCTGATTGTGGTGTCAACAGAACGATTATCAAGAAGTTATATGTTAGAACACCTAGTGGGGAGGTGAAGCTGAAGCTTATGAAAGAAATAGCAAAGGAACTCAAATGTTGACTGGGATCCAGCAGAATCAGAAGTAGGACTGTTGAAATTTCCTGAAGATCTGCTTGAAGGACCAAGTAAGTTTGCTAGTGCCACCCATATATCAGCAGGCTCTGACAAGGATAGCTCACATTTTGTTTCCAGGCACAAGCGTGAACTTCACATCCCCCGTACAATGCCTTCCCAGATTCCCCAAGTATCTTCACATTATGCAACTAAAACTACAGTCTATTGGAAATATTTACCAGCAAAGTAAAATGAACTCAAATGTGGGAAGAACAAGTGTACAGCCTATAGATTCGTATCAAGAATTTGTTGATAACAGGCATATGCATCCTCTTTCTTCAGCTAAACATAATCTTCACAGGACTGGCACAGGAGATTTCTCTGAAGGACATAACTCTTTTGAGTGGATGCAGATCACATTTTCTTTTTATGGAAATCCCCAGGCCACAAGGCGTCTATTGTCCTGTAGCAGCCGAATGGTGCATTTCAGTTTGGCAGTCGATTACAAGATGGAATCATAAATTTTGAGCTCATGTTCTCATTTGATAGTGGACAGGATTAAGTCCACGTTGCTTATATGTTGAGCACTGACCTTGGCTCGCGTGTTTAGCAGCTAAATGATCAAGGAGTTGTTGAACCCGACGGGCAGTCGATTACCCTAAGAGATTTTCCAAGTTTCTTCGCAGGGAGTATCCCTTTTCTCTGAAGCTCAGTTCAAGCCTTATTCTATGCATCCGCCAGTTAAAAGCGACCTGTTTGTTGCCGATGGAGTTCGAATATTTTACAGCGTGCCAGAGTATCTCCATCATCGTTGTTTATTCCTTATCTGGAGGGCATTCTCAGTCAATTCCGAAGAGACTCTTCATGTCACAGGCAGTTGACCACTTGTTTAGCCGCCGAATGATGGGTGTACGCTAGTAGCTGTCCAGGGTATCTATCGTACCACGTGGAGTTTGCAAGAAGTCTACCAAACATCGAATGGAACGATGAAGACACAGATTCTTAAAACTCCATTTCACCAAAATTACTTGTGGTTAAGAGAATCAGGTTTCAAATGGACAGCGAGGAAGATTTAGGTTGTCGCTTGGGGGAATGGTTTTTCCACGTGGATCTCTGGAGGAACGCTTGGTGACCCATGTATTTATTAAATGCCAGTTAGATGGACATCAGTTCCAAGGGATTTGATTCTCTATTGTGGCATGGCGCCTTTAGTTAAGCTGGTGTTTAAAACCTTTAGTAAAAGTGGAGTAGGTTCATTGTTTCATGGGTGCAGGCAGGCAGTGGATTTAGGTAGGCAGGCAGTGGTAGCTCACAGGTAAAGGAGAAAGCGACCCTGGTAAAACGACAAGAGAAAAATGACAAGCCTCTCTTGGTCCCAGGTACTCGGTTCTGCTCTGTCCCCCACCTTTGTTTTTTCTTGTCTCCTATAAACAATGGAAACACACTTGGTATCACCCATAACTAACAGCTTAATTCAAGTGAAAATTGCCTCCTCGAGCAAAACAGGGAAGTGGGTTTGGATTAATGCCAAGCAGTTTCGGTGTATTTTAAAACAGAGACCTGCCTGTCTAAAGTGGGAGGAGACAAGGAGAACACAGTTTCAAAGGAAGACTAACAAACAAACAAACAAGTCTTTATGGCAAGGATGTGGTACCAACAGGGACAAAAGCAACATTGATCCTGCCCTATACAGTCCCACATCCACACCTCTCACTTGGTCATTTGCCCTATATGTACAAGAGCTACTCAATACCAAGAGGAGATTGGAGGTTTTGGAAGTCAAAGAGCATGAGAGGTACCTTAAAATCCATCTGTTAACAGTAGAAAATCAACGTTTAGCAGAATGCAACAATGTTTTAAAAGGTCAAGCGGCATTGTTGCAAGAAGCTATTCTGGTAGGCAAGAATGAGTGGCAAGATATGAAGGCATATTGGCAAACAATGAAAGAATCAGCAGGGGAAGAGAGAGAGGTGTTGAATCATAAAACATCCAATGTTGAAGGGAAAATAGATGAACAAACAAATAACCAGGGAATGAAAGGAAGAGAAGCAAAAAATGGAGGTTTTGTTACCACTTGAGTTGTACTTGGTGGTTTTTTCAAGCGAACTGGCGAAGTAGAACAAGTACACTTGTTCATGATCAGAGCTCAGAAGTCTGCCAGGCTTTTTCTGGGAGTCTGTTCGAATTTTTTTTGTAACACATGTTCATACCCCCTTGGGGAAAATTGTAAAAAATGTCCTAGCATTTAATTTTTTATCAAAGGATCGGCTTTCCAGACTTAAGCATCAAGCCGACTAGCCCAGAGTGTTTTTTCCCTTGGTTATTATTGGTTGTTGAACAAACGACTAATAATTTCTGAGTTTTTCACTNTTCGGGTAGTCGTCTTGGTGTTTCGGCCTTAGGAGGTTATTAGATCCTTCGTGTCAGTGTTTTTTAACATGCTAGGCATTGATTTTGAGTCATATGGACATGTGCTAGGTCCCCCTAGAGTTTCGTCAGTTTTCAAGAAAATAAATTTTTTCCGCAAAATTAGGCCATTTTTAATTGTTTAATTAGAAAAATTCAAAATGTAATAAAAGTCAGATATGGAGTCTGTTTCTGATGTGGGGACACTCGTTTTCACACCTGGAGCATCCACTTTACCTTTGGAACCACTTTCCACATCAATTGGGCATCCGGAACACCTCGCGAGGCATTATTCAGCTAAAGATGCATCAAAAAGACGTTTTAATGCTAAATTAAGACATTTTGGCACAAAAAGACAAATTTGAATAAGTCAAAATTCAATTAGTTTAATGTGGAAATGACATGGAAAAGGGGTCCCAGTGAGGTTAATGACTTCTCCATTCACTTAAAGAATATCAAACTTTGGCTTAATTGTGATATAGTAAGTGGTTATGAAGTGAGGGTGACGTCTACTTACTTGAGCTTCACACTAACTCCAAAGTGAAGGCCATGCATAGCATAAGTGGTGGACCCCCCTTTCAACATGATATTTGTTTAAATATTAAACTTGAAGTATTGACTTAAGCTTTGGTTTATTAATAGAGCTAGCGTGAGGAGGAGGTGACGTGAGCCTTCACGCTAGCAAAGTGAAGCTCGCGTGGTGGGAAGGAGAGGTCCACCCCATCCAAGTTTTAAAAGCGTTGTTTGGTAATCATTAAAGTCAAACTTTGGTTATACCTTGGTACTTCTATGCTAGCGGATCTTGTTGGGTGACATCACCCCCTCTCCATTTCACCAACTCACACATGAGGAGATCAATGTCGAATTGATCTTGATTTGGCATTGGTTGGGTGATTTGGCTTGCATTGAATGTGTTGGTAGGGTGATTATGAGTTAACTAAGAGAGGTGTCAATCACCTCTACAGTTCAACTCATCACCTCTTCACTTCAAGCTCAGTTCAACTGGACTCTCTCTTCAGTGTTGGTAGCAATCCCTTGGGTCTCATTTTTGGTATTTAAGTAGGGCTCCTTTCCTCATTTTTATATGGTCAAAGGACCGAAGGAATGCTATTGCTTGTATGTATTGTTTACCATTTGGAACAAAGAAGGCTTTGGAGGCAAGATCTACGGTGTAATGCTTTTCATGTGTGGATGGTGATTGTCAAGTGCTTATGAGGTATAATCTGTATTATTGGTCTTTGCTTTTTGTTGGTTAATTGTGGGCCTTGAAGGGAAGCTCCCTCCTAGTGGGGTAAGAGATTATTCTAGTTTGATTTATGCTCTTATTGTTCACTTGTTTCAGATCTCTTGGAGTTGCATGTATTTTAAGTTTAATTGCATGCTTTCTAATTGTCTTTTTTCAGCAACACCTATGTTTTAACCATCTGTTTGTGCAAGGACTTCTAATATGCAGGTGGTCTCACTTGTAGAAGGGGTTGAGCTAGTTTGAATCTTCCTCATCTTCAAGATCTTTTTGAGAACATAGTCCCTTGGTGTTCCACCAAAGCAGACTCCATGGCCCAACATTCACAGTCTTCCAGCACTCTTTCTATCTCTTTCCTTCATTTTTTAAAGAAAAATTAAATCTTTTTCGGTTACGGTTACTCACATGCTTGAGTAGTTTAGTTTCTATTTCAAGCAATATCTAAAGGCTGGTCTATTTAAACATGTATCTAGATCTAGAAACATAAAGTAATATTTTCAAAGTAGATCTAGTTTTTTATTATGTACTTGTGCATATTTCCAATCTTTTAGTACTTAATATTTTTATGTTCTTAACACATTATTTGGCACATTTGGTGCATTACAGGTGGCTGGTTTTCACTTGTATTGCCAGGACAAGGAGAAGTGCTACCGAAAAATCAAAGATCTAAGTTGTTCAAAGACCTCCCGGAGCACCACTCTTGATCTTGTCTTACTCGTAAAACCTGTAAGCCTTTGGATCCAGATCTATAAGGACCATTGGCAGCCACCTCAAGCATTGTAAATACCATTAATAAAATATCTTTCTGAGTAGGCTCTTTCGAGCCCACTCCCCATCTTCGTAGGGGGAATCGGTGTTTTTGGTGTTTTTTGTTTTTTTTCATTTTTTCTTTAGTTTAGTTGTTTATTGCAGTACTGTATACTTTGAATCATCTTTACAAGCATTCCATACTGTTTAAATTCAAAGTAATAATACTACTTACCCCACACTCTCTCGAGTACCCTGAAAGGGTGAAAGAGATTCGTGGTAGGATTAATTAGAAAATATTTCTTTTATTTATTTTGTTTTCAATTTTTTAAATCAATCCAACCGTTGTTTTCTTGAGTACCCGAAAGGTGAAAGAGACTCTTCGGTCCTCATCTAAACAACTCATTGTTACGTCTCTAATAAAATAAACCAAGACTCCTTCCCCGTATGCTCTACACTACTACAGCTTGTCTGATCAGTTGGTTGTATCAAAAAGGGATACGAGTTACTAGATTTAATAGGAAAATCCACACAAGTGATTTTTTCGAGAACTCGGGAGGTTGTTAAGGGTAACTACTACAGAGTCAAGGGGCTACTCCAAGCAGGTTCATCCTCGCCTCGTTGGACACTTGGTATTACCACTTTAGCACTCAGTTCGAAGGGACTTGAATTGTTGGTCCAAACCCACAATTAACCCACGCCCTTAATTACTCATTAATAATTTTAAAACTAACCAATGAGACAACTGCAATACTTACACGACACAACAACACTCCACTTTTACAAACACTCCATATTCATCGGCACTAGTCTGTTTTACTTTCAATGCTTAAATCAATTATTGCAAAATGTCATGAATGGTGCTTACATTGTGATATGTTGTTGATGTGATTTCTTTCTTACAATAGTCTGTTGTGTTATTTTATCCATTTCATATTGACTCCTAGATTTAGTCTTTTCTTTCGTAGACTAAAAACCATAGATTTTCTTTTAATAGGGTCTACCCCCCTTGGCTTCGTTAGGAGTTGGCCTGAACGGAGGAGTCAAGAACAAGGTGACTGCCTTGACTCGAGACTTGCCCCCAAGGACATACCGAGTGGCTTGAAGATTTTTGCCACGTCCCCCCCAGGTGTGTGAAAGGTGGCAACAGGTTCCACCAAAAATTCCAGAATGTGGGCACAAGCTATTAGCAAGCCTGCTAATATAGAAAAGGAAAAACAAGTAAGCAACCAAGGAGACAGCAAACAAGGAAAGGAAACCAAAGAAAGACAAGACAAAGCAACAAACATAATAATTAAAGGTGTGAGAGTGTATGGTAAGAATGAATGTACCCCAGAGCTTGCAAGCGACTTTTTAAAAGACAAGTTGAATTGGCAAGGCCAAATTTGCCAAGCATGGAGGGTGGGTAAACCCAGTGATGAGAGAGCCAGGCCCATAAAAGTCATCATGGCAAGTGCACATGACAAGCAAACTCTTCTAATTAAGAAGCATCTCTTAAAGGGCTCTCGAGTTTTTCTAGAGGAAGACTTAACTATCATGCAACAAGAGGAAAGAAAATAAGAGTTGTCAAAGGTCAGAGCAGCAAGAGCTGAGGGAAAAAGAACATGGTTATACAAAGGCAAAGCAGTTATTGTTGTTTTTGGTCCTCCTTCTAAAGTAAGACAACAAAATAGTAGTCAAGAAGTGATAGCAAATCCCGTAGCAAAAAATATCGCAGCAAGGTCAGGATGGGCAAATAGGGGTGTAGACTCAACTTTGAATCTTGTATGCCGAAGCAAATAACAATCAAGGTCTACCCAGGTTCCCTTAAGCTTAGTATGTTGGAACTGCAGAGGATACCCGTGGAGGCGTGGACCTGGGCTAGGATCTATTGCGGAAGATAGGGACATAGTATGTCTCACGGAAACACATGAGCATGAAGGATGCAAGACACCCATTTTTGAAAAATATATGAAGTTGGCAGTGTGGAACAAGGCAACAGAGAATGGAAAAGGTCACGGAAGTATCATGGTCTTAGTGAAGAAAAAGGTAGATCGTTGCATTCAACTAGAAAAAGAAGACTCAAATAAACAATTTATATGGTTTAAAATATCAGAAAATGGAAATGTCTTCAGAATTGCAGCATGTTACTTCGCCCCACAAGTTTCAAAAATTTACAAAAGGAGGGGACTCGAAAATAAAGACCCTTTTGCAGCATTAAAAAACGATATTACGAAGTATTCTAAAGTAGGTAAAATCCTTCTAGTAGGAGATTTCAACACTAGGATCGCAAGTGAACAAGCTAGCATTCTTTTTCGTAAGGAAGATTGCAATCCTATTTGGCTTATAGAAGAAAGAAATCATCAATGGACAAGAATTTCAAAAGACAACAAAAGCTGCAATTTCTTTGGAGAACAGTTGCTTACCTTATGTGGAACTTTCGATTTAGTAATCTGCAATGGCTTTCCTAGATGGACAAACTCTGTTAATTTCACTTGTAATACTTACAATGGAGCAAGTGTGGTGGATTATGCAATTTGTTCACATGGCCTATGCGAGAAAATGGAGGAAGTTATGATTGGAGAACAGCTTTGGAATTTAAAATCTGATCACAAACCGATCTATCTAAGTCTTTCTTGGACTAATAAGCAGCAGGTGGAGACAAAAAATCAGCACATTCAATAACCTTTTGCAAAGGGCAGAATTCTTTTGACTCAAGAGAACTGTAAGATCTTTAGGAAGGCTTTAGAGAGACTTTGTAAGAAGGTGGAAATTATGTCACAAGGCCTTAATAATCAGCATCTAACTAATTTAATTCAAAGGGCACTCACAAAATGCAAAAGAGAAAAGAATAGGAAACATGAAACAAATTGCTTTCCTGTTAATGCTTGATTCGATGAGGAGTGCAAAAAAGCAAGGAGAAGGTGGAGAGAGTCAAACTGGAAAGAAAAAGACTTAAAAGCTACAAGCAGATTATAAGAAAGAAAAAAATTGATTTCATGGTCTCAAGGAGGGAAGAGCTAATCTTCCTTGGGAAAAATAAACCCAAACTATTTTGGAAGGAACTACAAGCAAGCAAGAAACAAATTGAAAACAATATTACAGCGGTCCAGTGGCTTGAGTATGCAAGGCAACTCTATAAGCGGAATCCTAAGGTTGAACCCCCTCCCACCTTAGTCAACACTGCCACGATTACTAAGCTTTTCACCGTGCAAGAGATCGAGGTGGGTATTAAGAAGTTGGGTGTTGGAAAAGCCAAAGATTTAGTAGAACTTCAAGCTGAATATCTAAAGTGGGGTTCAAAAACTCTTGCACCTCACATTACTGGAATCTTCAACAACATCATTCAGTAGGGATTCCCTACAGATTGGACAACTAGCCTCGCAATTCCTCTTTTCAAAAGCGGAGATGTCAACAATCCCTCCAATTATAGGACCATAATGATAAATCCCTTGTTTGCAAAGCTATTTAGAAGCATGGTAGAAAATAGAATTAGCAAGTGGGCGGAAGAAAGGGACAAGCGTGCTAAAGGGCAAGCAAGTTTTAGACCTAAACATTCAATGGTGGACCATGGTATTACTTTAAGGCACATCATTGAAAAAGTGTGGGAGAAAAAAGAGGAAGCATTTTGTTGCTTTGTCGATTTCAAAAAAGCTTTTGACACGATTCACAGGGATAAGCTATGGCACGGAATGGAGGAACTTGGGGTTGCTATACATCTTAGAGCAGCTGTTCACAGGCTATATGAGGAGGTCAAAGTCAAAATTAGAACATCAGTTGGTATCTCCGAAAGTTTCAGAAGTGATATCAGGGTCAAGCAAGGGTGCCCATTATCCCCTACCCTTTTTGGCTTATATATTGACAAACTTGAAGAGTGGTTAAACTTAGAGGTCGGGGATGGCACCCTCGTGGGCAAGTATGTGATAAGGCTTCTTTTGTATGCAAATGACCTTATTTTGATTGCTAAGTCTACTCTTGGCTTGCAAGAGCACTTGATTTCCCTTGAGCACTTTTGTAGAACAATTGGGATGCAAGTAAATACTAGCAAGATGAAAGTGGTAGTTTTCTCTAGGAAAAGAAAACATAAACAACATAAGCTCTACTTTAAAGACAATACCCTTGAAGTAGTGGAAGATTACAAGTACCTCAAAATCGACTTCAACAAAAACTTGAGTTGGGAAGGTTGCAGGTAAAAAAGACCTCTTGGAGGTTGGAAAGTGTTTTATGATTTCCAAAATAGGTGCAGAGAGGCAGACTTATGGGACTAGAAAACTATGCAAACCCTTTTTGGGCTCTTAGTGATCTCAGTTGTTCTCTATGGTTGTGAAGTTTGGGCCAGCAATACCTCTAACTTACAGTGGAGGCAAATAGAAAAGATTCAAAAACACATGATCACAAGCAAGTTCAAAATTAAGAGTTCAGTGCCATACGAGATCATGCTAAGTGAAATGGGGGTGGCTTCTATTGAAGCAATTGCTATGGTGAGACTCATAAGGTATCTAAAAAGAGTTGAGCAAATGGAAGAAGGTAGATGGCCTAAGGTTGTCTTCAATGACATATTGTGCAAAACAAAGAAGACTTGGATGCGACAAAATATTAAATGGCTTAGCAAGTGGGATATGTGCTTCAGCACGTGCCCTACGAATAGTAAAGAAATAAAGGCTTTTGTTATCAATAAGTTCCACAAGCGAACTTGGGATAAAGAGCTATGGAGAAAGAGAAATTATTACATTGAAGAGTTTAACCCTAACTGCAATCAGCATCAAAAGGCGTACATAGGGGCCAATATACCTTGGAAATCCAAAATTCTTATTGCTCAATTAAGAACTAATTCCCATCAACTCCGTTGTGAGACCGGGCGCTGGAAAAGGCCAAAAGAAGCTTGGGCAGAAAGAGTGTGTATTTTTTGCACCGCTGGTAAGGTGGAGACAGAAAAACATTTCATCTTAGAGTGTGAAGCCTTTAAGGACAATAGGGACAGGTACACAAACGTCTTGACGGACAAATATTGGAATGATTTATTTAACGAGGGGACTGTGGAAAAATTGGGGGTGCTCATCATCAAGTTGAACAGACGAAGGATTCAATTGCAGAAAACAACGTGCGAGTTGGTCTGTCCCATAGGCTATTCTTAGCCTCGTGGACGTTAAAATATTTCCTTCGTTCCTTCCTTTAGTTATGTAAGAGTCCTTTTAGATTTTAGTGGAGAAAAAGGTGGATCTACCTTTTTATTTTATTTCCTTTTTAAATTTTATTTTTTTAGAGCATGTTTTGGCCTATAAAAAAGACTTGACTTCTCTATTGTAAACATGGAAAAAACTGGAAGGATTTTTCCCCAGGCTTAATAGAAAAATATCTTCTGGGGTTTTTATGTTTGTTCAGTCGAGTACCCTCTATGGTGTGTGGCATTAACATGTGTTTTTGAGCGTTAGTTGCTAGAATTTTTTCCTTTCTATGTTTGCGTCAGGGACCATAAACAGATGCTCTCATCCTATTGGAAGGCGGAAATCCTAGCAGTTGCTAGCCTTTTCCCTTTGTGAGCGTGCATGCACGGGTTTGATGCTTACATTTTATCAAGTTTGATTGTGTAGCATCTCCTTTGTTTGCATAGTGCATCCTCTGCTTTTAGGAAGAAGAAGATCTAGTAGTTGCCCCTCTGACACAAGGCCCTCGTGGGTTCTCCCTTGACTCAATTTCTCCCTTTAGGTATACCGGCACTGGTACATTAGTGGGGTTTGATCCTTCCCTCCTTCCGTCAACCATTCAAATACTCTTATGCTACAACCATTTTGCTAAGGCAGCCTCTTCTAATCACCTTGTCTGCAATTGTTTCTTGCCTTGGCGATCTTAACACCAGGGACGCCCCCTTTGAGTTGGAGAAGAGCTAACCTGAAGCAAGGAAGAGAGGAGCGTGGTGATAGTGGCTGCTCTTTTCGTAGTTGCCATCAGGTCGGTGTGTCTAATTTTGGGCTTTGACACGCACGCCGGTCAAGAGCAGCAACACGTTCAAAGGTGCTTATTCCCCTTGACAAATACTCACAATCCAAATCAAATACAAGTGAGTACATCAATCTTTAGATATAACTTTCTTAAGAACCATTGCTTTTTTGGGCCTTCGAGTTTCCATAGCCTTGATCCCAGCATTTGTTACATGGATTTTTTATTTATTAAGGCTTCATGCTCCATGCGTGTTTAAAAACACTTGTTACATGGGTTTTACATTTCATATTTCACATTTAAACTTCAAAGCCAATTTCATTAGGCTTGCCTTGCATTCATCTATGTTCAAAAACACTTATTTTCATGAATGGGATTTTCACAAGATATTCATTTTATTTCCATATACATTGTATTGATGACAGCGCTATTTGTTTCAGATTTAGCCAACACAACTTAGAAAACTCAGAACCGAGACACAAATAAACAAGGAAGGTTATCCAACAAAGATAACCATACCACAAGTCAAGTAGTAGGTTGGGATATAAAAGTAACTGGAAGGTAATGGATGGGTGGAGATAGTGAACAATGAGACCAACACTAGCAAGCCAAAGTATGGTGGGAATGATCACCTCTATTCTCCCTAAGGAGGGAAAAACCAATGAGTATAGGTCAAGAACTTCTAGGTCTGAGTAGGGACATACATCTATAATATCAATACAACCAGGTCCACATATTTATATAATCGTAGATCAAGACACTAAATGCTAAGACATGTCACAAGAATGAGTATAAAAGCAATAATAACCATAACACAAGATAATATCTGCTGAGTCATATACATGTAAATAACCAATCTGAACCAACCTCTATCCATTGAGAAACTGTTGCTGCAACTCTGGGAAATACTGACTACTCTAAAAATGGCTAAATGGCTACATCAATCCTCAAATCTGAGTGTTCTGAGACTCAATCATGGCATAGGAAAGTACTATAGTTCATCATCAAATAGTGATCCATCATAGATGCTCATCTCAGCATCTCATATGTAAGGGAACTGGCTGAAAAAGTGTACTGAAATCCGAAAAATAGAAAATGGTAACCCGGCTACTATATATGTGATAACATTTGGCTCCAGCTGGGACAAGTGCTCTGCTGAATAGAGCACTTGAGAACCTCAGAATCTCTTGTCCTCGCACATTGCTACTCGCATCCTCGATCCATCACTCTGGCTCAACACAACTATCAAAATGTCATCCACTACCTGCAAAATGTCCAGAGCTATACCAAACTCACTGAATGGTCGTCAGAACAATGCGTAGATAAAATAAAATGCTAAAACTGAGATCCATGAAACTAAAAAGCAGAAAGTAAATCTAATCTATAACCATAACTTTGAGAAAAGTTTGATTTTTATTGTGCAAGGAAAATGGCAAAACTCAGAACTACACTAAGAGCTTCAAAAGCAAGCGTCAGGAAAAAGACAAAAGGTGCCAGACTAAATGGCTGAACTACTGCCCAAAAGAGGCTTATTCAGATCCCACCTACTCTAACCTACCAGGCAAGACATGATTCAGGCTAAGTGGTGTCAAGGATATAACCCCTCAACTCCCTTTGGTTGATAGGAAGTAAGATTTGTCGTCCATTAGTGGTAGCAAGAAAACACATGTCACCCATGCAACGCTCAACGGTGAAAGGTCCAACCCAAATGTCATTAGCTTGCCCTAATCGGATATGCAGTAAGTGGTGTGGGATAAGGACTTGAGTTCCCGTGGGAAATCTGTTCCTATCCACTAATTCAGGGACAACTTCAATGTTACGTATAGGCATGGGATGGACTTAGCAAGGTTTCGTGGTTGCAGGGTGATAATTCTTGAGCTCCTCCTGGAAGGAACTGCATCAATTTTGGGTGGACCTCCATCTATGGGAATAGCTACCCTACCAACTAGGATTTCTATAACCTCTCTCCTCGTCTCCTGGACACTAACATTAGGCCCTTCCTCATGAGGAGACATTACATGTCTGATAGTTTCCCCTACAGTCTAGAAATCTCTATGTTCTTCCAAGGGATGAGGCATATGGGATATAGCAATACTGTGGCTAGAGCCTTCCTCTATAGGAACAGGAATGTGCATATTTTCCAACTCAATTGGAACTATTTCTGAATGGGATACTAAAGAACTAGGAATGTGAGAAAGATCATGATTATGATGGCTAGATGACTCAGGTGGCAGAAGAAAGTTGGGGATGAGAGGATACGCAGATAAAACATTATTTAAGGAATCTGAAGGAGCCTGAAATATAGCAAGATTGTTAAGATTAAACTCTCCTTCAGGTGCATCATTAATTAAAGCATCCTCTTCCCAGCCTAGAGAATTATCATGGACTCGATTTAGATTGATGTTTTCTAAAGGCAAATAAGGTAATGACTCGACAGCGTCAGAATAATGGGATCCATTGGCTTTGTCACTAGCCTCTACTCCAGCAGCTAACTGGGGATGGTTTGCCCATAGGTAAATAGGTTCAAGCCCTTTGCTTTCCCTCTCTCTATTATGGTCAATTAAGGAAAACCATTCACTTACTCTATAAGGAATTCTTTCAACATGCCTAGCATCATCAATGACTTCAAGTGTAGGATTCTCGATCATTTGCTCTTGATTTATTGCATTATTCTGTTCTTGACCTTGAGGTTGATTTTCATTTCTTCTCAATTCTTCCAACCCCTCCGAACACTCATTCCTAAGTATTTCCAAATTAATTCTCCTAGCAATTTCAGTTGTTTGATCTTCTTCAGAAGAGGAATCAGAATCTTCTATTGCCATGAACATGTTTTTCAGGTTGCTAATATTCCCAAATTTCATTTTCATCTTCCACAATATTAGCTTTAGCATTATTAAGCAATTCATCTCCATAAGTGTTTTTAATCTCTTCCTATAAAGTCTCCAAATGCTTTTCATAACAAGGTTCTCTATTAATCCTAATTAGAGAACCGTCAGAGTTTAGAACACAAATATATGACAGATCCATCATAAGGTATCCACTTAGACCAACTTCCCACTTCCTAGATAAAAGCATTCCATATGTTGGGGGCAAGTCAATAACAACTACATCCATCATAGTGGAAATGTCTGAACATGCAAACAGATCAGCCCTAAGGTTTTTTATCAAACCATAGGATTGCACACGTCTAGAATCTATACCACAAACATTCCCAAAGGGTCGAGTCACATCCAATCCCATTTCCTTCATGACATGTAAGGGCATCCCATTCATAGCTGCTCCAGAATCCAACATGCAATTATGCAGGAGCATATTCTGAATGTGCAAGGTTAGTTAAAAGGGAGGGTGACCCCCATTCTTTTTCTCATATATTGCAGACTGTATGTTGATAGAAGGATCCTTTTCAACTTTGTTGGGTTGTATTCCGCTAAGGCTTTGTATGTGACAAGATTCTAAGACAACCTCAAGAGTCTTTTCTTGGCCAATGCCATCAAAGAACTCCTCTACTTGGCTTCTTACCAAGGGCACTTTCATCAACTCAGTGACAGGGATATTACACATTATCTTGCCTAGCTCTTTCTTTATATCAATACTCAGATTAAAATCTTCTTCTTCCTCTTTATCTTCATTAATTTCTTTGCGTTTGTCTAGGAAAGAAGGTTGGGAATCCATTCTTTATTTATAGATTTTAATCTGTTGTTGTTCCTTTGTTTCAAGGAGATTTATGGCACAATATGAGGGACTGGGTTCATCAACAAAATCTTCTTCTAACTCCCATGGATCTTCTTCTTTCTCCTATGGCTCTTCTTCTAGGAGAATCCTTCCAAATTCATCATCAAAAGATAAGTCATTAATAAAGTTGATCTTCTTTGGTTGGTCATCAAAATAGTTGTTGTCAGAAGGTTCTTCTTCTGTTTCATCAGACCAATTCACATTCTTCTTTTCAGAATTTTCTAGATATTCGGGTCGTCGTCTACTGTTATCTCCCTCGGGCCTTCTATTATTGTTCCAGTAGGGCTTAGCGTCATAAGGGTTTCTATGTCTCTCAGGATCATCAAAACTAACGACACTTTTTGTCAGGGCAGTTAGTTGTCTCATCATCTCTTGCATGATTTCTAGCATGTCTTTTGATTACTTTATTTCATTCACAGGTTCTTTAGGCTTTTGGAGTTTGGGGTCAGATCTAGAAGTGGAAGGGGCAAAGTGATCGAAAAAAATTTGCTTACCCATAGATGTCGCATTTTGCTCAGCCATCTTTGCATTGAATTGGGCAATCTTCAAGTCATTGGGATTTTTATCCTTTAAGTGATATCCAAGCCACCCTTCAAAAGCATTCAAATAATGAATAACAATTGCTTGGTCCTTGGGTTTGATTTCTTCTAGGATATTTCTTACAGTCTTGTCAAATATCATGTTGAACTCATGGACTGTTTCATTTTCCCTCTTCTTGATGTAAAACAGTTGATGCAAGAGGAATTTCCCATCTAACTTGCGAGACCACTCGCTATTAAGCTTTGTGACAAAATTTCCATACCCATTAATGGATGCGGCAGGAAACTTGTCAAACCACTTCCGTACATCTCCTTCCAAAGAATGCAGAAGACCCTTCATGAAGACATCTTCATTAGATGCTCCATATGCTTACATGTGTTCCCAGACCTTTTCAATATGATCTTCAATGGAAATAGCTGACACTCCATCATACTTGGGAACCTTTTCAAAATATTTATCAGGCATGTCATGTGGGACTCCTTGGATCAGGGAAAAATCTAAAGGAGATGGCTTAGCCTTCCTTCCAAAAATTCTAGGGTTCTGTGGAGGAACATTTTGGTTTCCACTAGTGTTTGTTCAGGCCATTGGATAAGATGAAGTCGAAGGAGATCCAAAAAGATGGCTCGGGAAAACAGTGGAACTAGATATCTTTCAAAAGGAATTGGAAGAGTTCTCTTTAGTTTGTTTGTGGTTCCTTGTGTAAGTTGTAGGGATTTCCTTGGGATTTATAGGACATTCTAAGAACTTAAGATTAATACGTTGGGTACGGTCCTTAGTAGAGTCGCGGGGTGGAGTCGCCAGGTGAACCACACAAGTAAATCACCGAAAAGAGATATGTCGTAGGAGAGTAGAGGGGAGTGAATTAAGAGGGTGATTGATAAAATTAGTGAATTTAAAAAATTCAACCACCAAAATAAACGGATGCGATAAGATATGGATTAACGCACGGACCCTCGCAGACACCAAAGGTAAGCCTCTACCTCCCCGGCAACGGCGCCAAAATGTTATCACCAGGCTTGTAGTTGACCCTATGAGATGGATCCAAGTTGGATGGTAGAGGGATTTGCAACCAAAGAGGTGAAACCAAGACAGCCTCGACTCCCAAATGGATGGTTGTCACGCCAATCGAGGAAATCTTCACTTGATGTTATCTTCGCCCAAAACAACAATGGGGGAGACCCAAATCTACTCCCGACAGGAGAAACTAAACCAAGACACCAGATTAAATCAATGGAAGATGAAGTACATAAGGTGTAAGGTGAAATAATCCCTAGATATATGGATGAAGTCAGAAGGTGAGTTATGGGCTGGATCAAGAGATTTATGAGGTATTAAACTGATCCAAGGTTTAAATTCAAGTGACTTATGAGTTTTACTACTAGATCCAGAATCAAGGTACCAGCAAATGATGAAAATATCCACTGCCTTGAGAACCGTGTCCAATGCAAGGAGGTTAAGAACCAGTTCGGGGCTATCTAGTAACGGTGGATAGACTTGACGAAAGGTATGACAAGGTCAAAGTACCCAAGCCTCAAGGATAGGATCAAAACAAAGGAAAACTTGGCCAAATGAGGGTTGCGTTAAGGTCAAGAGATCAGTGCCTTGGAAATTGGGCCCAATGGAGTCACCTAAGCCTGACGCCTAGGAGGACCCACTTAGGGTTTGACCTGTTCTACAGTACCCAGAAATCATTTGCCAAAAGATCAAGCGGTTTGATCCATATAATTTTTTTATTAGTTTAAGTTAGGGTTTTGAAGTAAAATAAAGGTGCCAATAGATATGAACCAAGAAAATAAGAGCTAACCTGTGGATCTTACCTAGATAACCTTGTAGATGCCTTGATGATGATGATCTATGCTGTCCCGATCAATTTAAGAAGATTTGGATGAAGACTCTATGCAAATTGTTTCGTTTAAGGAAGCCAATGCGCCCTTCCTTCTGCACAACAAACGTCAACCATATCAGATTTGATGCATCAAGATAAATAGATAAATGCTACAGAAAAATAACAAGATGAAACCATAGATCACAATGATACTAATGATAACCCCCTGATACAAGCGATGCCAAATAAGCAAGTTGAAGAAGCCCTGCAAAAACGCCCAAGTGAAGTCGCCCTCCTGTAGACAAAACAAAGTTTCCACGAAAAATATAGATCTCACCACAAATACCCAAATTCTAGGAAGCAATATACTATCCAATCACCGTCGAAGAACACCAGATGCAAAGGAGACCCAAGAATTTCCACAAAAGAGTTTTTCTATTATCAAGATTCCAAGAGCCAAAGACCCCTTTACAATGAGAAACTCTCTCCTTTAAATAGGAATGAGAGATACCAAAATCCTAACCACCTTTCAAATGAATGGCTAAGATTAAAAGATCAAAATATTCTAATCAACGGTTGAGATGAGCTCAACATAAAGTACATGGATCAATAGAATAATATAATATATCAATGGACCCAATCTCCCTAGGAGAGGGGATCCCACTCAATATGATAAAATAAAAATCAATAAAGCTCATTGTGGGTCCAAGGGGTATTAACTAACACCCCTAGTGTGTCCCCATGGCACAATTTAAATAAAATATAATTTTAAGTGCAGAATAGTGCCCTCTGGGAAAAATCGTGGGCCTCCAAAAGCTCCAGAAAATCATAAAATATGTCAGAGAGATGGGTGTAAGTCCATCTGATTGATGAAACTGTTGGAGAAGGGGTGGAAGACATCACATCTATCATCAAAACTCATCCCATGCCATTTCCTTTCCTCAGTAGCCAAAATCGAATTCTTAAGTAGCCATTTTTATCATTTTTTATCTGCCTCGGGAAATGTGAACCTGCCAAAACTGCCTCCTGGAATTCCTGCATTGTCCAACTGATCCCACCAGGCTCTCTAGGAGGGGGGTATAATGATAAAAATAGTGGCCGGACCACCCCCTCCTCATACAGTGGCCTAGGTGAACCCATCAAATCATCTTTTTGCTCTGACAGGCCACTTAGCATGGCAAAACTGCACCAAAATGGTATAGTGAGACAAATCATCACTGTAACTGCCTGTAACTGAAAACAAACTGTCTCATTGGACTCAAGGAGCCCAAATCCATCTAAGGTGTATGCTCATGCACCCTACAGATCTCTGCATGATCATGTACAATTTCCAATATGTCCAGACAGATAAAATAATAATAATCTGTAAACGCTCAACTAATCTATAACATGACCCAGGCTAACATCAATCTGTTGCAAGTGTTTAGAGGTTAGGACATGCTCTACAAATCATTCAAGTAACAATTTAACAAGTAGTAATAATTTCACTGACAATCTATCAACCAAAAATATAGAGTTTTGTTAATTATTAATTATGACTCAGACCAGACTTTCAAGACCATACTCACTTCATAGTTGTAATCAATTTGCTAGTGAAGGGTAAAGGCTACAAAATCAAAAGGCTAGGCTAAAGGATGACAACCGACTTGAAACTGTGACACTTTGGATATGGAAAGGGGATACTCACTCTAGCATATGCCGGACAAGCAATAACACAGGGGATGGCAGTGTCTCACAAATGGGTAAGTTACGTTCAGAGGTGCTTATTCACCTTGAAAAATGCTCACAATCCAAATCAAATACAAGTGAGGTCAGCAATCTTTAGATATAACTTTCTTAAGAACCATTTCTTTTTTGGGCCTTCAAGTTTCCAAGCATTTGTTACATGAATTTTTTATTTATTAAGACTTCATGCTCCATGCGTGTTTAAAAACACTTGTTACATGAGTTTTACATTTCATATTTCACATTTAAACTTCAAAGCCAATTTCATTAGGCTAGCCTTGCATTCATGTATGTTCAAAAACATTTCTTTTCATGAATGGGTTTTTCACAAGATATTCATTTCATTTCCATATACATTGTATTGATGGCAGCGCTATTTGTTTCAGGTTTAGCCAACACAACCTAGGCAACTCAGAGCCGAGACACAAATAAACAAGGAAGCTTATCCAACAAAGAGGCTCTAGTGGAGAAAGGTCCTCCATGCCACAAGTCAAGTAGTAGGTTAGGATATAAAAGTAACTGGAAGGTAATGGATGGGTGGAGATAGTGAACAATGAAACCAACACTAGCAAGCTAAAGTATGGTGGGAATGATCACCTCTATTCTCCCCAAGGAGGGAAAAACCAACGAGTATAGGTCAAGAACTTCTAGGTCTGAGTAGGGACATACATATATAATATCAACACAACCAGGTCCACATATTGGCCACCAGATCAAGACACTAAATGCTAAGACATGTCACAAGAATGAGTATAAAAGCAATAATAACCATAATACAAGATAATATCTACTGAGTCATACATGTAAATAACCAATCTGAACCAACATCTATCCACTAAGAAACTGCTGCTGCAACTCTGGGAAATACTGACTGCTCTCAAAATGGCTAAATGGCTACATCAGTCCTCAAATCTAAGTGTCTTGAGACTCAATCATCGCAAGGGGAAGTACTATAGTCCATCATCAAATAGTGATCCATTGTAGATGCTCATCTCAGCATCTCATATGTAAGGGAACTAGCTAAAACAGTGTACTGAAATCCGAAAAATAGAATATGGTAGCTCAGCTACTATTTATGTGATAACATCTGGCTCCAGCGGGGACAAGTGCTCTGCTGAATAGAGCACTTGAGAACCTCAGAATCTCTGGTCTTCTCACTCTGCTACTCGCATCCTCGATCCATCACTCTGGCTCAGCGCAGCTATCAAAATGTCATAAACTACCTGCAAAATGTCCAGAGCTATACCAAACTCACAGACCACTCATCAGAACATTGCGTAGATAAAATAAAATGCTAAAACTGAGATTCATGAAACTAAAAAGCAGAAAGTATATCTAATCTATAACCATAACTTTGAGAAAAGTTTGATTTTTATTGTGCAGGAAAAATGGAAAAACTCAGGACTACACTAAGAGCTTCAAAAGGGAAAATGGAAAAACTCAATACTACACTAAGAGCTTCAAAAGCAAGCTTCAAGAACAAGACAAAAGGTGCCAGACTAAATGGCTAAACTACTGCCCAAAAGAGGCTTATTCAGATCCTACCTACTCTAACCTACCAGGAAAGGCAAGATTTAGGCTAAGTGGGGTCAAGGATATAACCCCTCAACTCCCTTCGGTTGATAGGAAGTAAGATTTGTCGTCCATTACTGGTAGCAAGAAAACACATGTCACCCATGCAACGCTCAACGGTGAAAGGTCCAACCCAAATGTCATTAGCTTGACCTGATCGGATATGCAGAAAGTGGTGTGAGATAAGGAATTGACTTCTCGTGGGAAATTTGTTCCTATTCTCTGATTCAGGGACAACTTCAATGTTACGTATAGGCATGGGATGGACTTCAGCAAGGTTTCGTGGTTGCGGGGTGATAATTCTTAAGCTCCTCCTGGAAGGAACTGCATCAAATTTGGGTGGACCACTATCTATGGGAATAGGTACCCTACCAACTAGGATTTCTATAACCTCTCTCCTCGTCTCCTATACACTAACACTAGGCCCTTCCTCATGAGGAGACATTACATGTCTGATAGTTTCCCCTACAGCCCAGAAATCTCTATGTTCTTCCAAGGGATGAGGCATATGGGATATAGCAGTACTGTGGCTAGAGCCTTCCCCTGTAGGAACAGAAGATGTGCATATTTTTTAGCTCAGTTGGAACTATTTCTGAATGAGATGATAAAGAACTAGGAATGTGAGAAAGATCATGATTATGATGGCTAGATGAATCAGGTGGCAGAAGAAAGTTGGGGATGAGAGGATACACAAATAAAACATTATTTAAGGAATCTGAAGGAGCTTGAAATATAGCAAGATTGTTAAAATTAAACTCTCCTTCAGATGCATCCTTAATTAAAGCATCCTCTTCCCATCCTAGAGAATTATCATGGACTCGATTTAGATTACCATTTTCTAAAGACAAATGCGATAATGACTCGGCAACATCGGAATAATGGGATCCATTGGCTTCGTCGCCAACCTCTACTCTAATAGCTAACTCAGGATGGTTTGCCAATGGGTAAATAGGCTCAAGACCTTGGCTTTCCCTCTCTCTATTATGGTCAATTAAGGCAAACCATTCACTTACTCTATAAGGAATTCTTTCAACATGCCTAGCATCATCAATGACTTCATGTGTAGGATTCTCGATCATTTGCTCTTGATTTATTGCATTATTATGTTCTTGACCTTGAGGTTGATTTTCATTTCTTCTCAATTCTTCCAACCCCTCCGAACATTCATTCCTAAGTATTTCCAAATTAATTTTCCTAGCAATTTCAGCTATTTCATCTTCTTCAAAAGAAGAATAAGAATCTTCAATTGCCAAGAACATGTTTTCAGGTTGCTGATATTCCCAAATTTCATTTTCATCTTCCACAATATTAGCTTTAGCATTATTAAGCAATTCATCTCCATAAGTGTTTTTAATCTCTTCCTCAAAAGTCTTTAAATGCTTTTCATAACAAGGTTCTCTATTAATCCTAATTAGAGCACTGTCAGAGTTTGGAACACAAATATATGACAGATCCATCATAAGGTATCCACCTAGACCAGCTTCCCACTTCCTAGATAAAAGCATTCCATATGTTGGGGGCAAGTCAATAACAACTACATCCATCATAGTGGAAATGCTTGAACATGCAAACAGATCATCCCTAAGGTTTTTTATCAAACCATAGGATTGCACACGTCTAGAATCTATACCACAGACATTCCCATAGGGTCGAGTCACCTCCAATCCCATTTCCTTCATGACATGTAAGGGCATCACATTCATAGTTGCTCCAGAATCCAACATGCAATTATGCAGGAGCATGTTCTAAATGTGCAACATTAGGTAAAAGGGAGGGTGACCCCCGTTCTTACTCTCATATATTGCAGACTGGTTGTTGATAGGTGGATCCTTTTCAATTTTGCTCGTACTTCGCTAAGGCTTTGTATGAGACAGGATTCTAAGACAACCTGAAGAGTCTTTTCTTGGTCAATGCCATCAAATAACTCCTCTACTTGCCTTCTTACTAACGGCACTTTCATCGACTCGGTGACAGGGATATTACACATTATCTTGCCTAGTGCTTTCTTTATATCAATACTCAAATTAAAATCTTCTAAGGCATGATCTTCTTCTTCCTCGTTATCTTCATTAATTTCTTTGCGTTTGTCTAGGAAAGAAGGTTGGGAGTCCATTCATAGTTTATAGATTTTAATCTGTGGTTGTTCCTTTGTTTCAAGGAGGTTTATGGCACAATATGCGCAACTCGGTTCATCAACAAAATCTTCTTCTCACTCCCATGGTTCTTCTTCTTGCTCCCATGGCTCTTCTTCTAGGAGAATCCTTCCAAACTCATCACCAAAAGATAAGTCATTAATAAAGTTGATGTTGTTTGGTTGGTCATCAAAATAGTTGTTGTTAGCAGGTTCTTCTTCTATTTCATCACACCAATTCACATTCTTCTTTTCAGAATTTTCTGGATATTCAGGTCGTCGTCTACTGTTATCTCCCTCAATCCTTCTGTTATTGCTCCAATAGGGCTTATAGCCATAAGGGTTTCTATGTCTCTCATGATCATGAAAACTAGCGACACTTTTTGTCAGGACAGTTAGTTGTCTCATCATCTCTTGCCTGGTTTCTAGCATGTCCTTTGATTCCTTTATTTCATTCACAAATTCTTTAGGCTTTCGGAGTTTGGGGTTAGATCTAGAAGTGGATGGGGCAAAGTGATCAAATTTTTTTTGCTTACCCATAGATGCCGCATTTTGCTCATCCATCTTTGCACTAAATTGCGTTGTCTTCAAGCCATTGGGATTTTTATCCTTTAAGTGATATCCAACCCACCCTTCAAAAGCATTCAAATAATGAATAACAATTGCTTGGTCCTTGGGTTTGATTTCTTCTGGGATATTTCCTACAGTCTTGTCAAATATTATGTTAAACTCATGGACTGTTTCATTTTCCCTCTTCTTGATGTCAAACTATTGATGCAAGAGGAATTTCCCATCTAACTTGCGAGACCACTCGCTATTAAGCTTTGTGACAAAATTTCCATACCCATTAATGGATGTGGCAGGCAACCTGTCAGACCACTTCCATACATCTCCTTCCAAAGAATGCAGAAGGCCCTTCACGAAGACATCTTCATCAGATGCTCCATATGCCTCCATGTGTTCTAGGACCTTGTCAATATGATCTTCAATGGAGATAGCTGACACTCCATCAAACTTGGGAACCTTTTGAAAATATTTATCAGGCATGTCATGGGGGGCTCCCTGGATCAGGGAAATATCTAAAGGAGATGACTTAGCCTTCCTTCCAAAAATTCTAGGGTTCTGTGGAGGAGGAACATTTTGGTTTCCACTAGTGTTTGTTCCGGCCATTGGATTAGATGAAGTCAAAGGAGATCCAAAAAGATGGCTCGGGAAAACAATGGGACTAGATATCTTCCAAAAGGAATTGGAAGAGTTCTCTTTAGTTTGTCTGCGATGCCTCGTGTAAGTTGTACGGATTTCCTCAAGATTTGTAGGACGTCCTAAGAACTTAAGATTAATACGTTGGGTACGGTCAAAGTCGTGGGGTGGAGTCGCCAGGTGAACCACACAAGTATTTCACCGAAAAGAGATATGTCGTAGGAGAGGTGAGGTAAATGAATTACAAGGGTGATTGATAAAATTAGTGAATTTAAAAAATGCAACCACCAAAATAAACGGATGCAATAAGATATGGATTAACGCACAGACCCTCGCAGACACCGAAGGTAAGCCTCTACTTCCCCAGCAACGGCGCCAAAATATTATCACCATGCTTGTAGTTGCCCCTATGAGATGGATCCAAGATGGATGGTAGAGGGATGAGCAATCGAAGAGGTGAAACCAAGACAGCCTCAACTCCCAAATGGGTGGTTGTCATGCCAATCGAGGCAATCTTCACTGGATGTTATCTTATCCCAAGACAACAATGGGGGAGACTCGAATCTACTCCCAACAGGAGAAACCAAACCAAGACACCAAATCAAATCAATGGAAGATGAAGTACGTAAGGTGTAAGGTGAAATAAACCCTAGATCTATGGATAAAGTCACAAGGTGAGTTATGGGCTGGATCAAGAGATTTATTAGGTATGAAATTGATCCAAGGTTTAGATACAAGTGACTTATGAGTTTTACTACTAGATCCAGAATCAAGGTACCAGCAAATGTTGAAAATATCCGCCGCCTTGGGAACCATGTCCAATGCAGGGAGGTTAAGAACCAGATCGGGGCTGTCTAGTACCGGTGGATAGACTTGACAAAAGGTATGACATTGTCAAAAGTACCCAAGCCTCAAGGATAGGGTCAAAACGAAGGAAAATTTGTCCAAATGAGGGTTAAGTTAGGGTCAAGAGATCAGTGCCTTGGGAATTGGGCCCAATGGAGTCACCTAAGCTTGACGCCTAGGAGGACCCACTTAGGGTTTCATTTGATCTACAGTACCCAGAAATGGTTTGCTAAAATATCAAGCGATTTTATCCATATAAATTTTTTATTATTTTAAGTTAGGGTTTTGAAAGTAAAATAAAGGTGCCAATGGATTGGAACCAAGAAAAGAAGAACTAACCTGTGGATCTTACCTAGATAAACTTGTAGATGCCTTGATGATGATGATCTATGCCATCTCGGTCAATTTGAGAAGATTTGGATGAAGACTCTATGCAAATCGTTTCTCCTTAGAAAGCCAATGCGTCCTTCCTCCTGCACAATAAACGTCAACCATATCAGATTTGATGCATCAAGAGAAATGGACAAATGCTACAGAAAAATAACAAGATGAAACCATAGATCACAATGATACTAATGATAACTCCCTGATACAAGCGATGCCAAACAAGCGAGTTGAGGAAGCCTTGCAAAAACGCCAAAGTCAAGTCGCCCTCCTGTAGACAAAACAAAGTTTCCACGAAAAATATAGATCTCACCACAAATACCCAAATGCTAGGAAGCAATAGACTATCCAATCACCATCGAAGAACACCAGATGCAAAGGAGACCCAAGAATTTCCACAAAAGAGTTTTTCTATTATCAAGATTACAAGAGCCAAAGACCCCTTTACAATGAGAAACTCTCTCCTTTAAATAGGAATGAGAGATACCAAAATCCTAACCACCTTTCAAATGAATGGCTAAGATTAAAAGATCAAAATATTCTAATCAACGGTTGAGATGAGCTCAACATAAAGTACATGGATCAATACAATAATATAATATATCAATGGACCAAATCGCCCTAGGAGAGGGGATCCCACTCAATATGATAAAATAAAAATTAATAAAGCTCACGGTGGGTCTAGGGGGTATTAACTAACACCCCTAGTGTGTCCCCATGGCACAATTTAAATAAAATATAATTTTAAGTGCAAAATAGTGCCCCTCTAGGGAGAAATCGTGGGCCTCCAAAATCTCTAAAAAATCATAAAATATGCTGGAGAGATGGGTGTGGGTCCATCTGAATACTGAAACTGTTGGAGAAGGGGTGGAAGACATCACACTTATCATCAAAACTCATCCCATGCCATTTCCTTGCCTCAGTAGCCCAAATCAAATTCTTCGGTAGCCATTTTTATCATTTTTTATCAGCCTCGGGAAATGTGAACCTGCCAAAACTGCCTTCTGGCTTGTCTGCATTGTCCAGCTGAGCCCACCAGGCTCTCTGGGAGGGGGGTATAATGGTAAAAACAAGTGATTTGACCACCCTCTCCTCATGCAGCTCCCTTGGTGTACCCATCAAATCATCTTTATACTCTGATAGACCACTTAGCATCAAAAAACTGCACCGGAATGGTATACTAAGACAAATCATCACTGTAATTGCTCGGAACTGAAAATAAACTGTCTCATTGGGCTTAGGGAGCCCAAATCCATCTAAGGTGTATACTCATACACCCTACAGATCTCTGTATAAACATTTACAATTTCCAATATGTCCAGACAAATAAAATAATAATAATCTGTAAACGCTCAAATAATCAATAATATGACCTAAGCTAACATCAATCTGCTGAAAATGTTTAGAGGTTAGGACATGCTCTACAAATCATTCAAGTAACAATTATAACAAGTACTAATCATTTCATTGGCAATCTATCAACCAAATATATAGAGTTTTGTTAATTATTAATTATGACCCAGACCAGACTTTCAAGACCATACTCACTTCATAGTTGTAATCAATTTGTTAGTGAAGGGTGAAGGCTACAAAATCAAAAGGCTAGGCTAAAGGATGACTACTGACTGAACATTGTGACACTTTGGATATGGAAAGGGGATACTCACTCTAGCATATGCCAGGCAAGCAATAACACAGGGGATGGTAGTGTCTCACAAATGGGTAAGTTACGTTCAGAGGTGCTTATTCACCTTGACAAATTCTCACAATCCAAATCAAATACAAGTGAGGCCAACAATCTTTAGATATAAATTTCTTAAGAACCATTGCTTTTTTGGGACTTCGAGTTTCCATAGCCTTGATCCAAGCATTTGTTACATGTATTTTTTATTTATTAAGGCTTCATGCTCCATGCATGTTTAAAAACACTTTTTGCATGGGTTTTACATTTCATATTTCACATTTAAACTTCAAATCCAATTTCATTAGGCTTGCCTTGCATTCATGTATGTTCAAAAACACTTCTTTTCATGAATGGGCTTTTCACAAGATATTCATTTCATTTCCATATACATTGTATTGATGGCAGCGCTATTTGTTTCAGGTTTAGCCAACACAACCTAGGCAACTCAGAGCCGAGACACAAATAAACAAGGAAGCTTATCCAACAAAGAGGCTCTAGTAGGGAAAGGTCCTCCATGCCACAAGTCAAGTAGTAGGTTGGGATATAAAAGTAACTTGAAGGTAATGGATGGGTGGAGATAGTGAACAATGAGACCAACACTAGCAAGCCAAAGTATGGTGGGAATGATCACCTCTATTCTCCCTAGGGAGGGAAAAACCAATGAGTATAGGTCAAGAACTTCTAGGTCTGAGTAGGGACATACATATATAATATCAATACAACCAGGTCCACATATTTATATGTTCGTCAGATCAAGACACTAAATGCTAAGACATGTCACAAGAATGAGTATAAAAGCAATAATAACCATAAAACAAGATAATATCTGCTGAGTCATATACATGTAAATAATCAATCTGAACCAACATCTATCCACTAAGAAACTGTTGCTGCAACTCTGGGCAATACTGACTGCTCTGAAAATGGCTAACTGGCTACATCTGTCCTCAAATCTGAGTGTCTTGACACTCAATCATGGCATGGGAAAGTACTATAGTCCATCAAATAGTGATCCATCGTAGATGCTCATCTCAACATCTCATATGTAAGGGAACTGGTTGAAAAAGTGTACTGAAATCCGAAAAATAGAATATAGTAGCCCGGCTACTATATATGTGATAAGAATGTCCAACAATACACCAATAAGAGTGTAGCCTGACGGTGTCTCGAGGTCACTACCCAGTTGTCCCCGCTTCCTCTATGAACTTTCTTCGCAACGGATCTAATCGAGGCGTTGGATTTTCACCTTGAGAGGTTAATTCAAATGTGAAACTAATTAAACTAGTCACCCATGTCTCTTTTGATGCATCCAACTAATCGATTGAACCACAACGGTGCAAAGCATACACAACGGAGCCTTGGTAATTTTTAAGGATTTTAAAATTGTAGTGTGTTTTGTTTGTTTATTAAATCCTCAAGAATCTCTTTCAAGCTAAAGCCCTAGTTGAGAGAGCAAGGGGTGTAAATTTGCGAAACTTAAAGAACAATACCAAAAAAGAAATAAGCAAATGTTTTCTAATTAGTCCTACCACGCATCTCTTTTCCCATTCGGGTAACTCGAGAAGTTGTGGGATTAGTATTTGTACTATTTTAACAAAATAGAAGTGAATGATATAACAAATTGCAACACCTATCAAATACTAGCCTGCAAAAAGAAACTACACCAAAAACAGGAAAATCACAAAAAATGTGTAATGTCCTCTCCCTTTTAGGCCTTGAGGCCCATACCGCTAACCTATGTGATTCCTGTGGGTTCGAGCAGTTACTGATAGCTAGGGAATCAGATCAGGACTGATGCCATCCATAGAAGATCTAGGGCATCCTCACTTGGTCGAGAAGGGCCACCTGGGCCAAAGGCCACCTTCATGCATGACCATGCTCTTTTTAGGTCTCCATCCGCATGCATGCAAGTCAACGGCAAATTAGAAGATAAAGTGACCTAATTAGGTCAAAGATTAGGTTTTGCGCAGTTGAACTTTATAAATAGAGGGTAAAGCAAGAGGAAACCTCACTTATGATTATTATTATTTTGGGATCACTTGGATAGCAGCACAGCGTGCAGCACAGCAGTTGGGGTTGGAGACGGAGTCTTCAGCTAGCAGGATTTCGGCAGTGAAACATCTGTCCTAGTCTTATTCCGGGTAAGCCATACTGGTTCACCACTTGTTCTTCAGTACATTCATCAGTTATATAGCACAGGGTATAGATTGTTGCAGTGGCACGGTGCAGCCGTAAGAGGGGTTTTTCAACCAGAAAGCCCTAATCAGCTATTGGGCCTTCAGATCTCAGTTTCCTTCCGAAACTCAAGCATCATTCTTACCATCAGCTACGTACTCCGGCACTCCTTGATTATCAGCTCCATCTGAGCTCATCCGAAGCCGTTATCAGCATTTCCGGGCTTACAGGGGCGTGAGTAGTTTCCTCATTGAACCTAGATGCTATCCTGCTTAGGGGTGTCAGATCTTCAGCATAATCCAGTCAATCTCTCCGGCACAGCGAGGCTATCAGCCCTGCAAATCGGCGGATTCATCGGACACCTCCTTCCTTGAGGGCGTCACCTTTTTCTCTGATTGGGCGTCTTATTGCTGGAGCATTCACCGGAGGCAGGAGAGATCAGTTCCTCTCTGATCCAGATCTCAGTACTTGCAGACTTTATCTGCAGCAGTTCAGCCAGTTATCAGTGGTAAGTGTGCATTCTATCTCACAAACCCTAACCCTAATTTTTCCTATAAAATAGGGAGTTTTGCCTGGCAGTCTGTAAGCCCAGTTGTATCCGCATAATTGTTTAGAAATAGAAAATATCGGGATTTGGGATATTACAGTGGTATCAGAGCTATTTTCTTGGCCAGTTGTGGGCTTAAGAAATGAAAAGTAGATGAATACAGAAGGAGATCCTTTTGTAACTTATAGGAGGAGGAAGAGTAGATACACAGAAGAATTTGAAGATATCCAGCTAGAGGATACCAATTCAGACATGGAATAGACAGGTATTCATTCGGATAGGGGAAAAGGAACGGGAGATGAGGAGGATCGGATGGACTTTCGCAACTTGGTCTCTGCATTGCAAGACTTAGCCAAAGGACAAAAAGAAGTCCTCAATGCAATCAGTAGGCTGTCAGCGAAACCGGAACCAGGTATCAGCAGTGCCCCCCCCTCACCAGTAGAGCGAGGATCTTCCAGCGGCAGTGGAAAGATGGCATACACCAACATCCAGAACACTCCCCACATATACAGCAGACCTACTATCAAGCCTACCATGCCTCACTTCTTGGCAGATACAGTAGGGGGCCCGGTCATGCAGGTAGAGCCCAGCGAGCCTTTTGGGGCTTATTTGCAGGAGTACAGGGACTTAGGGGATGAGTTTCATGCTGCTATGTCTTTCTCAGACTTCTGCAACATGAAGAGCAGAAACAGGCCCAGGAATTCCAACAAGGGTTTTAATCACAACTATGAGCTGCAGAAGACCTTGGGCAGCTTAACTATCCCAAACTTTGATGGAACTCGCGGAGGATCAGCGAGAACATGGGTTCAAAAGTTGGATACCTATTTCTAGCTCAACCCCATGACAGAGACAGACGCCATTAAGTTGGCTACACTTCACCTGGACGGAGAAGCTCACGAATGGTGGTACCACGGACTGGTGACATTGGGTCACAACACCATACATTCTTACAGTGAGTTCACTCAGAAACTCATGGAGAGGTTCGACAGGAAAGATCCAGAGATCCATTTCAGGGAGTTGGCTCAACTCAGGCAGAATGGTAGCGCAGAATCATTCATTTCGGAGTTTCAGAGGCTAGCCGTTATGGTAACAAATGTGTCAGAGAGTAGACTGACTATGTTATTCACTGAGGCCCTCATAGAGCCACTACAGGGATGGGTGAAAGCCTACAAACCCCTCACTCTGCAGGATGCTATTAGCAGGGCAAGGGATCTTCAGGATTCAGTTCCCAAAAACAAATTCCCTATGTGGATAAGCTAGTTGAAATTATAAGATCTACTCTATCTTTGAAAATTTAAGATCCACACCATTTTCAATAAATTTGATTCTTGGGTCGGCCTTGAATGCCAAGTATGAACACAAAGCTGCCTTAAACAAGTCTCCAACAAGAAACAACAGATTTGAATGCTGAAAAAATTCCTAGATCAGAAGTTTGATAATTTGGCGTGCTCTATCAGCTATCCAGAATCATAGTGCAATCCTTGTCTTTACATAACTCGGGCACACTCTATGGACAATAGTCTCTCGCCCTAGCTCATACGTTACTTCTATTAGCACACTTGGCTTCACAGCTATGGGGTACATGATGAGAGAAAATTAGGAGACTTACGTAGGTGGTGACATGCTCACGGTTCTTGGCATTCAATGCTTGAGCTCTTCAACGTTTGTGAGCTAGGGCGCATGCCACAATACTCCACTCTGAATATCACTCTTTCTCAGATTTGAATACAATCCTTGAAGCCTGTTGTGACTATCCTTTAGAATTTGAGGCAAAATCGATGTTATCGTATCAAGTAACGAGAAAAAAATGGAGTGAGAATCCCCCTTTGGTCTTACTAGACTGTGAATGAGGGGACTTCCATATATTGTCATCACTATCACAGAAATTTTATTAACCTTTATGTAAGCCAAAACTGCAACTAATGCAGCATTGTCACCTTTAGACTGTGTTTCTACATCAACATTGTTTTAGTTCTGTTTCTCATAACTGCTTTTCACTTTCTCTTTTACTTCAACCTGTTGTGATGATTCTGAAGCTGCAATGTATAGGTTTTCTGTTAGATGCAAATGCAGTCCAAAGCCTCTTTCTGCTGGAAACAAACTCAAGTTGTGACTTGTGTACAAAAGTCATTATCTTTCCTTGTTTCCGTGTAAGAGATAAACACAGTGGGGAGGAAAAGAAATTTAGAAATGCCCTCCAAGGTGTCATCCTAATGAAATATGTGAAAGCACTTCACATGCGGACACCCCTGTCAAAGTGGGGTGGTAACATCTGGCTCCTTATGGGGGCGTGTGCTCTTTGAGAGAGTACATGAGAACCTCAACATTTCTGAGTATTCGCAGACTACCTTGAAAAGAAGAAAATATTCGGTGGGATGGCTCAATTCACATCCAAAACCACATGCTTATTACATACTTGAAAAGAAAGAGCATAAGCGAACAATACTAAAATGTAAATGCTCATGCACGAGCTTTATTGATATTTAAGTGACAAGAGAATATCAAGTGAAATACTTGAAAAGAAAGAGCATAAGCGAACAATACTAAAAATGCAAATGCTCATGCACGAGCTTTATTGATATTCAAGTGACAAGAGAATATCAAGTGAAATGATACAACCAATGGAGCCATCTTAGCTCCTCATCAATAATAAAACTTATTCCCTTGTGTTTAGTCATTAACCAGAACAAGGTCTCATCAAATATGTTGTGAATGTGATCTGAAGATGCCATCAAAGTATGGTTGTCACAATAAGTTCATGCTACAGATGCAAGCCATCTTTCAAATTTTCAACCTGATAGCAGTTTAGAGCACATGCTTCATCAACATAACGCTGAAGAGGGCTTAAATAAGAGATGGAAAGCCCCTATTGAAACTAAATTGTGTCATCCAAGAGCCTCTCATGAGGCAAATCTAGAACACAAGTGTTATTACCTTTGATGGAAGGAACTTGAGGCAGGTCCAAATCTTCATCACAAAGTTGTTCATGAACATCTTTGGTGGCATAAACTTGGTGCAGCCCCATGTCTTCAATGTTTTCTATTATGGCAATATCAGGAAGCTCTTCAATAATATCTTCAACCAAGGTCCCTTTTAATACTTCCTCATTAGGGTCATCGATGATATGTTCTTCAAGCTACCCTCTTTGATCTTCAAAATACTCTTTAAGCGTCTCTTTTTTAGATTCAGGGTGTACCCTAGAGAAGACGGAATCATATTCTTTGGCAAGCTGCTCAATCTCATTGACTGTTCCTTCATGCCAGCAAAGGAGAAACCTCTTGAAAAAACATGCCACTGAGTCTATGGCTTCGTCAAAAAGGCCATAGAACCAACTTTCTGCATCCCCCTCCAAGGTTAAAGAAAATATGATCTTCAAATCTGTTAGTTTTTGTACCTAGGCAGATGTTCCCTAGGTGACTTTTATTTTGCCTAAGTCACTTAGAAGAGGGAAAAAGGTGACCCTCACATTAAATGTCACTTAATGAGACTTTATAAACATAAAGTCACTTTTTGATAAATTTAAGTGGGTGAGTAATTTTATTTATGAGAATTAAATAAAAGGGATTTTTACTCTCACTGAATCTCATCCATTGGATTGGATCTTTTTCCACCGTTGGATTAGAGACCCACTTAGGGTTAAACAAAAAGGCTGAGGGAGGCAAAAAGACATTCACTTTTTTATTTTCATGAGAAGGAGGAGCGCTGAGAGAAGAGAAGGACGAGAAGGGTTTTTCTTCATTTTCAGAGAGAAGATTCATGCACAGAAATCGAGGAGTATAGGGGCTTTAATGCTGGCACAAAAATCGAGAGGAGAGTACGGCCTTCATTAAACACTGTACGGCTGCATTTATTGGCACAGATTTCGAGGGAGTACGGCCTGTTATTTTGCTGTACGGTTGCATTTATTACAACACAGTTTTTGAGGGTACAAACAGCATTTATTTGGCACAGATTTCAAGGGAGTACGGCCTGCATTAAATTGTTGGCACGCAAATCGAGACAGAGTACGGCTGCTTTAAATTGCTGGTACGGAAATCGAGACAGTGTACGGTCTGCATTAAATAGGCACAGAAATCGAGGGTGTACGGCTGTTGTTTTGCTGGGCACAAGTTTCCAGATTTTGAGATAAAATCTGTGGTGGAGATAAGTAGTATTTTCACTGTATTTCTGTCCTGTATTTTGCTAAAGAAAATAATAAATCTCTCTCCTCTCTCTGACTGGTTTTCCCCGTGGGGGTTTTTCCAGGGCTTATTTGGCCAAAAATCTCTGAGTCAAATTTATGGTGTGACTGTCCATATTTGTTTTCCAGCCTGTTAATATTTTTACTGTGTGTTTAAAATTGTTCAATAAATTTTTTTAAGTAACTTACAGCTAATGCAAAACCGGCTGTAAGTGAAAAACACTAAATGTTCATTTAAACCAGCAAGCAGTAAAACCCAGAATTTTCTACATGGTATCAGAGCAAGGGGGCTGAAAACAGTGATTTTTGTAGACACACAATAATTTCCAGAATTCAGAAATTGTTGTTATTTTACTTCTTTCAGTGAACAACACTTTGTTGAGTTGTTGTTGAGATGGCTACGGGACTTAGATTGGAGGATAGGCTGGATGGGACAGGGAATTTTGTGCCGTGGAAGGCCAGAATTTTGCTGTTACTAGAAGATAATGAGATGTGGCCGGATATAGTGAGGAACACTACTGCAAATCCGATTACCATTCCTACATCTACAGATGCAGCAGCCCTATCAGCCTTCAATAAGAAGGACTGCAAAACTAGAAGGATTATTCTTGATGCGGTTAAAGATCACATTTCAGGTAAGGATAAGGCACATGAGATGTGGACAGCCTTAACCAGTTTGTATGAGAGTTCTAATGAGAACAGGAAAATGGTTCTCAAAGAAAAACTCAAGAGCATAAAGATGAATGGGGGTGAGGGAGTCACAGCTTACCTTACTAGGATTTCTGCAGTTCGGGATGAACTTGCAGCGGTTGGGCAGAAGGTAGCCCCTACAGAGCTTGTTCGCACCGCAGTGAATGGGGTTTCAAAGTCCTGGGGTGCTTTTGTGCAAGCCATAGTGGGCAGAGAGAACCTACCTGACTGGGAGAGGCTTTGGGATGACTTTGTGCAGGAGGAGACCAGGAGAGGTCTTGTACAGGGTAGTACGTCTCAGAGAGGGGCTGATGATGAGGATGTGGCTTTGGCAGCCAAGGGTAAGAAGAAGAAGGGTCCCAAGAAGGGTGGGGCCAAGCAGCAGCAGCAGAGTGGACAGAAGAAGGACTTGAGTAAAATCAAGTGCTATGCTTGTCAAGCGTTTGGGCACTATGCCTCACAGTGTCCAAGCAAGAAGAAGAAGAAAGGACAGGGACAGCAGACTGCAGCCTCAGCAGAGGTTGATGAGTTTAGTGTTGCTTTTCAGAGGGAGTTTTCCCTTTATGTTGGACAGATGGAGAGAGAGACAGTCTCCTTAGCCACCAGCATAGATATGGATATGGACAGTGAGCATTCCTTGTTGGCAGGACATCAGGGGGGTCCATCCACCTCTTCTACTTGGTACATTGACAGTGGAGCCTCGAGCCACATGACTGGAGCTCGAGAGGTGTTCTCTGAGTTATCAGATTCAGGTAGAGATGTGGAGGTTGTCCTTGGAGACAACACCGTTGTAAGAGCTGTTGGTCGGGGGACCATCACATTTCAGAGGGAGTCTATGAGTCCCATGACTCTGAGGGATGTGTTGTATGTCCCTGGTGTTATCACTCCAGGAAACTACTTAGTGGTTATAGCTAAGTATGCCTGGTAACTTGAGAATTCAATGTTTTTTGGTGTTTTTTGTAAAGATGGATCA
>LPNX010753647.1:0-16837 GCA_001517045.1 Pseudotsuga menziesii
TACAACTGAAGCAGAAAGCTCCTTAAAGTGCAGTACAATAGACGAAGGTTATTATTGGATCACAGACTACGATCATAATATAACTCATTACAGAAAAAAGGAGGACAATTACAGGTCTTTCTTGAAGAATGAACATGAAGTATTTTTTTTTGAAGGATGCTTCTAGTCAAACACAAGCAAGTGGCACTTTTTCCCATTGTGAGAATTTAGTACAATGCTCTTAGAAGCTTACATTGCTATCCCTCAGCTAAGAAACTTCAACTGGGAGTATCTCTTCACTAAAGTCACCCAAGACTTAGACCTGGCCCCAACTGCCAAAAATGGCCTGCTTACACCAGCAAGACGACCCACGAGGGGGCAAACATGTCTCTTTGGGATTTGAACCTTGGTAAGAGGAATAGTAACATCCACACTCTACCAACTAACCAAGCCCCTGTTGACATGAACTCAAGAGATAGTTTAGTTTGTTCTCCAGAAAATCATTATGATTACAACCACAAAGAAGGCATACAGCTATAACAGTCTGTCAGCGTATAAGAGCTAGACAAGGTTCCACAGAATAAAGAGAACATCTAATTTATTATTTTCTGAACCAGATAAGCCTAAGTGAAAAAAATCCCACATATTGGGCAAGTTCTTTTTTCTATTCATGTAATGTAATAAATAGGATCTTTAATTCTTGATTTCCAGCAGAAAGTGTGGGGAAAATCATTTGCAACAAGGAACCTTCCTTTCTAGAACCAGGAATTCCTAATCATCCGAATGAGCGAAGAAAAGGCAGTCGAAAAGCAAAAGAAATACTTGATACACTTACTGGAAACACCGAAAAGGGAGTACATCGGCCTTCTCTGGCCTATACCAAAGAGTGATACATCCAAAGAACACATGATAGAGATCAGATGACAAGTAGAGACCAGTACCTCAGATAGTACAGTTGTCATCAGTGCTAAGACCATGCAATATGAGATCCATAGAGATGTTGTCGAGTAGGTGGAGTATCATTTTTAGTTCCACTTGGTATAGATGCATCCCTTGTTTGCTGTTGTGCAAGCTTGATGGTGTAGAAGGGTTTTTAACATTACTTTTGTACTCCATGTGCACTAAATGCATTTAATCATTCCTTTGGATTTTGGCCAGTTTGAAAAGTAGGAGATAGGACAGTTAACATTTGGTGAATGAAAAAGGCTCTCATTGGATTTGGTTGGGCTTGGCTTAAGACAATACCCAAACATGAAGACCTAAAGTCATGTTGAGAAGATGATCCATAAACGGTGGGATTCCTTTCACCAACACAGATCTTAATTGCAGAATTAAGGTGTAATGTCTATGTGGTTTACTCTCAAATTGAGTTCAAGCTTCTTCAATATGAGTTCATTACCATGAATGAATATCTCTATTCATTGTGTTTCAAGGCTTGTCTTGGTTTTTAATGTCCATTGGAAGAGTAAGTCCACCATGTAGGATTGAACAGGATTTTCATTACGGCTTGCATTTATTTTCTGCCTAAATCGTACTGTTTTGTAGAGCTTCAACCCTGCAAATTCTGCATTTAACTTACACTTAAACATCCCATGCATACCTTCAATACTAGCATAGGAATGTGAGGAGACAAGTTGCCTCAATGGTGTAATACAGGAGCCACAGTATTTATAATTAAAATGAATAATATAGTGTACATATCATGGCAAGTTTATTTTAGAAAAATCATACCATAGCTACAGGCATGTTACTGGATAATTACACAGCCAAGTTCTTGGGAGTGCTGCATATGGCATCCTTGGAAACTACAACGGATAGATCTTTGAAAACAATTAACTAAGTGCCAATAGGCAAAACATGTTGCACACAAGCTTGAGCTAATTTTGAACAAATGGTGTATGATGAATCTAGAAGAACTTGACACTATTACTCTCCAAAAAAGGCAGCACGACAGGATTTTAGGAACTAGTTCAAGCGTTCACTTTAGATGGCAACTATTGAGTAGGATAAGTTCAGAAACAGAAAATACAATATACATCACATCAATTTATTTTCACATTGAAAGCTAGAACTAGGTAAAAATGCCCAAGAAAGTCAAATCAAACTCTGAGATTCACAAGACATAATTTAGTGACATAATTAACGATTCAATCCTGTGGTATGACAGTCACTACTACCCTAGAACATCATATGGCATATGGCATCCTTGGAAACTACAACGGATAGATCTTTGAAAGCAATTAACTAAGTGCCAATAGGCAACATGTTGCACACAATCTTGGGCTGATTTTGAACAAATGGTGTATGATGAATCTAGAAGAACTTGAAACTATTACTCTCCAAAAAAGGCAGCACGACAGGATTTTAGGAACTAGTTCAAGCGTTCACTTTAGATGGCAATTGTTGAGTGGGATAAGTTCAGAAACAGAAAATACAATATACTATTATACATCACATCAATTGATTTTCATGTTGAAAGCTAGAACTAGGTAAAAATGCCCAAGAAAGTCAAATCAAACTCTGAGATTCACAAGACATAATTTAGTGACATAATTAATGATTCAATCCTGTGGTATGACAGTCACTACTGCCCTAGAACATCATAAGGGCCCAGTAAAAGGCCCTGTCAGAGTACTTGTCCATATATGGTAAATGTAGGATGAAGGACCCGCTACATTGAAAAGCGGAGCAGATCACCTTCTTCATGCCCTTGAAAGAGCAGTCCCCTTGTACAGACATGATCCTAAACGTACTTGAGGATTGCTTAGGATCAAAGTTTAACAACTTTGTATGGATTGCAAAGTCACAAACCAAGGCTTGAAAGAGAGATTGGGTAATACTGATTGGTTATTTCTAGGTGGAGCAGGGAATGAAGGGATCAATGACAGCAGACAGATCAGCCTTCAATGAATTGGAGATTTGGGGGGCAGGGTATTTCCCTTCTAATAGACTCAGGTAATATCAGCAACTTATGTTCAACTCTGGTAATACCTTAATTCTTTTCATGATTTTAGGAATCCCAGATAGACTGTAATGTAGTTTATCTCCCAAAACAGAGACTTCAGAAGTGTGGCCCAACCTAAGCACAGGTGAATGGAAAAGGAAAATATCACATCAAAAGTAGCTTGCAAAATTTGGATCCTTGACAATTAATAACTGTCAGATTCATGAAAGTAACTAGTTAATCCCTTCCAAGCATGAGGACACTTAAATCTTGTAATGCAAAATAATGTGGTTTATGAACAAACTAAGATCCCAAAATCCCAAAGTACAACACGTGGATTACAAGTCAAACGCCCCGTCAATCACAAATCTTCTTGTATAGAAATAATACCAAGATTTTTAATTCATAGATATCATCACGCTAATATTTCTCAGATTAAATATAGTGCCCACTAACTAGGTATGAAGATAATTTGCTACCATCATCAATTCCAGAGTAATTTCAGGTTCAATATGAAACTCGGTTTCCTTTCCACTGCAACAAATTCCAAAACACACATTAGAAAACCTGGAATATGTCAAAAGCTAAAGAATTTGAACTAGCTATGATGGAAAATAGATATACAGATTAGAATCATGTCAAGCAAGTTTCGAAGCCTGTATGCCCATTTCCAAGTGCTTTATCCTATAAGATCAAACCAAACTAAAGCAATGCAATTATTACGGTTGTGTTCCTAACCAAATAACAGTTGAGAAAACACAATTGGTATCCATTGTTGTAACTAAAGTCTGAAAGTTACTTTTGAAAACAGCTGAAATCTCAAGTTTTGGTTGAATTACCTAGCTATTATGTCATTAGTCTCCAAAAGAAAGAAATATACTCAGATCAAAATGCGAACTTGTCAACAAGGAAATAATAAAATATGAAAAAAACGAGAAAAGGATAGAAAGAGACTGCATCTATCCAAGGGAGTTATAGGAAACTTTGCCCCATGGTAGTAGTAACTAGTCAAATAAGGCAAATAAGGGGAGACTATTTTCCTCTTAATTAATAATGAATACCTTTCTAAGGTTAGTGACATGCACATACCCACCTGTAATACTATTGCTAATGAAACTCCAAAAGAAAGGCAAGCGATATTAGTCATCACAATCCAAAATTTTGAGGTAAATAGTGCAGTTGAATATTTACAATATTGTTGTCAGTATTTTCCTTCTTGTCGGAAGTGAAGTTCACATCTAGTTTGCACAAATTTCTGCAAAACAAGTTTGCAGAGTACACAACAGAGAGTGTTTTGAATTCTACATCAGAAGGTTTTGAGGGTTACACAGACAGCACAAACTTAAGTTTGCAGGTGCTACAATCAAATCTTGCGGATTGCAGACAATCCACGAGACAAGCTTGCACATCTGCTACAGTGTCAGAACACTAGAAGCTCTTAAGTCTATGGTTGTAGAAACTTGTGGTTGCATGTATATGGACAAATGCAGATTGTCAAGAGGCCATATGAACTTCTAGACTCTAGTCAGTCCATTAAGAAGCTTCTAAAACTGTCATGTAAACATATAAATAGACTGTAAAGTTTGGATGATGGATCCTACATCAACATCAACTAACACAAACACCAGTCTTGGGGAGCCTTGTGTAGGTCTACAAACACCAGAGGATTGGGTAGGCCTTGTGTAGGTCTAAACTACAAACACCAGAGTCTTAGAGAGGCTTGTGTAGGTGTACAAACACCAGAGGCTTGGGTCGGCCTTGTGTATGTCTAAACTACAAACACCAGAGACTTGGGGAGCCTTGTGTAGGTCTACAAACATCAAAGGCTTGGGTAGGCCTTGTGTAGGTCTAAACTACAAACACCAGTCTTAGAAAGCCTCGTGTAGGTCTACAAACACCAGAGGCTTGGGTAGGCCCTGTGTAGGTCTAAAATATCAACACATCATGAAATTGCTCAATGATAGCCCTTGTCCACATGCATGCATTATTTGGAGAAACTAAAACAAATAACAACATATTAAAATACTGCATGGTACATAGTTGTATGTGAAGTGACCATATAATGGAATTTTGACTTGCATCAAACTCATATGTGGGAGCAATAAGATTGAACAATATTCATATTAGCCTATAAAAACTTAGAACTTTGCATCTAAGGTGCCATCATTTTGCATATATCTATTTTGATATTAGAAAGGTGATTGCTTACCTGTAACAAGATAAGCAAAGAAATATGCCCCTCTTCCTCGGTAAATCTAATAGATATGGCAAGTTTATGAAATGGAAAATGGAACAAAACATCACAAAAGATATTGACACAACAACATTTCAAAACTCATCAATAAAAGATTGCCATTTCCAATCACAAAGGCAGAAAAATTATTTGCAAAATGGCATTGCTTCAATCATGAGACTTGTATAATGAATGTTACAGTAAGAGCAGCAACTGTTACAAATTCAGAATCATCCTACTCCCCAGAAAGTGCTAGGTAAAACAATGGACCTGCCAAAAAAGGGCACAAATAGTTGTCTGTTGCAGCCATTGAAGCATAAGACTGCATTCATGAATACGTGCTGCTCGAACGAAAACTTATTATGCTCACTTGCACAAGTAATTGAATCCTACAAATTGGTTGCTGTAAAATTGTTTCCAACAGCAACCCCTTTTGTCATGATAGCTATAGATGATAAAGGAACTAATGTGCTACTGAAATATTCTCTATTCACACTTAGCAGCTTTTAGATGACTGAGCCACTATTTTTTATGTCCCAATCAATCCTGTTTTTCTAAATCTTGTTGACATTAAAACTCAGTAATTCGTTGAATCATATTCCTCCATCATTTTTGAATACAAATCCTGACAAATCTACACAATTGGATAGTTTTACCATCACCCTAAGGGTAAGAATCACAATCAGGCTCGGAGTCAGACGAACTCATACTAGATGACACACTTCCAAAGCTTCCCACACGCATCTGAACTACTGCATTTGGAAGTTTATAACTGCCCCGGTAAGATGTAGCATCAACTCCCCTTGACTTCATCTTTTTGCATATGGCCAAAGCACCTCATTAAGAAAAGTAGTAGCATATTGTTATGTTTTTGCTTAAATAAGATTCATGCAATAATATATGAAAACTGTTTTTGGCTTATTTAATATTATTAGTAACTGAAGGTAGACACCAAAAAGCATGGGAATGCTTACATCCTGATAGAATGCATTGATTTCCTCCTCTGTTAAAGCTTCTTCCTCTCCGTCATTTTCCTCCCACCCAAGAGACCGAAGGAAGGCAGCCTCCTCCTCTTCAGAAACACCCATAACATAGTAGCTGCTCACAGAAGTTGAACTGCTGGTTTCCCTAGAATCCACAGCAGTATGGACTTCTTCATGGTCAACACCATTCACAACAGTTGCATCATTGTTCCAAGTGCATGCTATCTCAACAGTAGACAAATCTATACCAGAGTTCTCACCCACACTCTCAATGGAACCATTTTCATTTAGATCTGCTCTACCCTCTCTATCTGAGACACCATTTATTTCTTGGTCAAGAGATTTGTGCTCTGTTGATGTACTTGAGTTATCCTGGATACTTGGGACTGGATGAGTTCCTGAATCCCTCCTTCTCAAATCATTAAAAAAGTCAATTTGATTCTGAGCCTGAGACAGATGTTTGTAGACCTGATACAATGGACCTACACAAGGCCTACCCAATCCTCTGGTGTTTGTAGACCTACACAAGGCTCCCCAAGACTGGTGTTTGTGTTAGTTGATGTATGATACTACTTGTTGTATGATTACGTTGACACTACCTGCTGTTCAATCAGATCTAATGCAAATACCAACCCCAAATCACCCACAGTACTAAGGATCTAGGTATACACCAAATGCCCAATGTAGGAGTATACAGCAGAGAGACAAAATGGTTGAATAAAATGAAAAACACCCACCACAAATTCCACAAATGGGCTTCATAAAAACCTGTAAGTGCCCCAGCCCCAGCCAAAGTACTCCAAATCCAGATTCCCCATACACAATAGTCTGTGAGAAGGGGGCTTCAAGTCAAATAAAAAATGAAATGGGTTCAGATGAACTTACTGCTCTGAAATCCACCATGGAGTCCGAGTAAGAATACCAATGGAACGAGCATGGATAGCAGCACCAAACCCACAACTGCAACTCCAAATTTCCTCCATCCTTTCTTCATAGACATAATTTCCTTACGAAAACGCTAATCACCGAGTGCTATTTTCCCTCCTTGCCTGCACCATCAGATCTGGAGGTTTAATGCCCACAAACTCATGAGCGGGTGAAGAGAAATTTATCACAGGCAGTGGTACACCCAAATCAGCAAAAGACATTCTATCCTAGAAATTGCAATTCGCTCGAATTCCAGTACTGTGGTTAATTTGAGCAAGCTGTGCATAGGGAAGAGCGCTAGAGTTGAGGAGGGCATTCTGTGGAGCGAAGCGAACCCCTGGTCTTTCATCTTTCAACGAGAGCCTTTAACAAAGGGCCTCTACACCAATAAGCTATTACAAGCCATTACACCAATAATGATATGCAAATACAGTTACATACGAATATATCATAATATGCTTAATTTGGTCTATAGTAATTATTCTATAGGAGGGCAAAGTAGGCAATTGAAAATCCAATATATATGTTAAAATCCTCTTTAAGGGTGATGTGTTGACCTATAGGTCCATGTGTAATCATGAAATATGGCCCCAAAAAACATATATCTCACCATGGAGGCATCGATCTCCTTATGTGTGAATACATGTGAACATTTCCCTCATAAAGTGGGTTGTCCCAATAACTTAAGAGCGAAAGATGCCCAATGGAACGAAGTAAACAAGAAACAAAATGTGCATATCATGATCCAATTCATATCCATAGCATAATTAAAATAACAAAGCCAACATAGCCAAGTCAAATGGATTACCCCTCCTTGATTTGCTTCATTGTATAGATCAAGGGGAGGACCATGGATTGGAGCAAACAACTCACATGAAACATTCCTACGCCACCATCTATGCCAATAAAATTCATGCCATAGTACATGGGGCTCCAATATCATACATTAACCCACGCTCAAATCATGGCTCCATATACATGACAAAAGGATTGACCCCATGATTCTGGACCTTGATAGAAGACAAATTCACATAATATATCAATATCGTGCTTAAACATATGTGCACGTGTGAGTGGTCATCCCCAAGGAGATACATTAGTTCTAATGCAGTGACGTTACCCAAACATAAGAATTTTTGCACTAAGTTGTAGTATGCGACAAGGGGAATGACAAGTTAATTTCCCTTTTCATTTGAACATAACTTTGGAAGAGAATCAACATTTACTGGTTTTGTAGTCTTCCATATATGTTGTTAGTAAGAGTACAATTAAATATGTTGAAACTATTGATATGTAGTCTATCTTAGGTAGTGGGATAGAAGGGGTATTCACCTATACACATGCTAACATAATTGAATTACATGGTTTTTCTTTCCAGCAAGGGAAACACTTAATCTTAGGCTTATGCAGAGTGGTAATAGGAAAAGGTCAAACAAGACCCACTTTTTGTACTTGGGCCTAATGTTAGAAGAAAGGTTAAACGTGACTGATCTTATCATATTAGATTTCCTTCTTTAAACAAACTCAATGTGGGAACCTGCATCAAGGATTTTTTCAATATCCAAACAATCTTAACATAGGAAATACTCAAGTTTTGAAACTTAATCAATTTAGCTAGTTTGATAAGTGTGGTCCCAAAATAAGGTTAATGAACTAGATTTCATTTGAATGAATGTACATACTATGGCATGCATTTTACTAAGAAAGTGAATACATATATCCGGTGTCACATATTTAAGCAAGTGAATACAACTATTATTTATCTACTTCAAGCAAAGGATATGTTGATCATGTCCAAATGGAATCACCCAACCTTACAAATGAGAATATCATCACAAATGAAACAAAAATGCACACCTGTAGTGGTAGTTGAGGGGTGATTAAGCATGATAGTTTAAGTTTTAGTTTTCCATTTTAAATAATTAACCAATTAAGTGAATTTTTTTAAATAAATGATCAATTTATGCGCCGTCGCTTAAGTGACGCTTACTAGGCTAGCCGTCGCTTAAGTGACGCTTACTAGGCTAGCCGTCGCTTAAGCGACGCTTATGATCCTAGCCATCACTTAAGCGACGCTTATGACCACAGTTTTAAAAAAAAATTTAACTTTGTGATTTTTGGTAGGTTTAAAAGAAAAAATCCACGCGCCGTCGGAAGTAACTGTTGGATTTTGGATCGAAATGTAGTAGTGTCTCTTCGCATCAAAAGTGAAAGGCACCTTTTTGAACCAAAATTCTCCCTCATCCAGAATCCTTGTTGCTTCTGATAGTAATTCCCTAGTTGATTTGAATTTCAAAGTGTCAAAAGACACTACATCCTTATCTAAACCTTGAGAAAACTTGTAAGAAACCTCTGCATGATAACCTTCAATATTCTTGAAGAACACTAACCATCCTGCTTTTGCAAACAACTGTGCGCAATATTCAAAGTTTTTCACCCAACTTAAGTCTGAGGGTTCTGCCCTATTGGTCTTTCCACTCTTTTTCATTTTCAAAGAAATTCTATAAATACCACACTCTGACCGTCTTTTAAACTATTACAACAACTCATCCAGCCGCTGGAATCCTATTCTTCTGTCTATCAACTATCAAACTGCATGCATCCAATCTTCTTTGACTGTTTTGATTACACTAGACAAATGCTCCTGAAAGCCCTAACTTTCGCTCTAATTCAAAATTCCACTTTCTAAGAACTAATTTTCTGCCACGATCTCCACCTTATCTTCGTGTACATTGGGAAACAACATGATTTGAGATGCCTTTGTTTCATTATGATATTCCATCATTATTTCATCAATTCTGCAAGAAACCCCATGATTCACTTTCATTATTATATTCCACTTGTCAAAGTGATTATCATTTGAATGTTCCCATGGTAATAGAATCTCCCATTATTAACAATTAATCCTTCTCAGCATCGACGATCGGAGGTTGAAGACCGAACGAATCAGCACTTCCCATTTCTAACATGTTGGCGATCGGGGGCAGTAATCTCTAATGCATTGGAACTTCAAGCCACTATGCTGCCACAGTGTCAGCGTTTTAAAGAACTAAATATCCGCAACGTTTAAAAAATGACTTTAGACCATTAGCTTTCTGCAACTTTGAAAGATGATTTTAAACTTGCGGGGCATTTTGACCATAGGATCCGCGATCGGTGATCGAAAGTGTTTTGAACTATCTCATTGGTGCTTTAAAGAACTATACCTCCACAACATTGAAAGAGGATTTTTAACTTTGCGTGACTTTCTTGTAGCGCCTTTGTGTAACTTTTTCTAGCTTGCGCTACAAGAAAATTTAGGTTAATGATTTTCAAAAATTATGCTAATGATAAGGGTTTAAACTTGGTTTAGGAGTCTCAATTAAACGTTTATGCTATTTTTTAGACTTTTTAATCCATATAATCCTTATATAATATTTTTGATCGTGAAATCAAAACAAAACTTGTAAAAATAAACTAAGAAATCAAATAACATAAAAGCTAAAGGGAAAAATTCAAACTATGTCAATCAACAAAATTTTCTAAGAATAAAACCCAACCTTCAAAACATAAATAAAAGCATTAAAAGATAGAAAACAAAAACATGACCTAACATCTGGCTCCTGCTGTGGGATGAAGTCCTCCCTGTGAGGCTTCAAGAACCTGTAGACCAGTGCCTTTTGTGCTGCTACTTACTAGTCTGCAAAATTTCCATTGGGTTATGGAGTCTTTAATCTATTATTCACACTGGTATACACAATGAAAGTCTAGTATCCATCTTCGAAAACTGTAAAAATGCTTGAGGAATCATCCATTAACTAGATTAGACAACTCCTCACCTTCCAAGGTCTGTAGAACAAAAGTATTGTTTTCCAAAAAAATCAATACTATGAAAGGACCAAACCAAAGGTTATCAAACTTGCCATCCTTTCCTTTTTGCTCCTTCCCAGGATCCCATCTCAAAACCATATCACCCACTAAAAAAGTATTGTCTTTGATTTTCCTATCAAATCTTTCTTTGATATTCAACCTGTATAACTGAGCCTTTTCTTCTACTTTTTCTCATTTTTGTTGTAGCTCTATCATAGCATAAATTATTCTTTGCATATCATCAGGTTCTTTCTAACAATCCTAAAAAAACTTCATCACTGGGATTCCCAACTGAACAGGAAAAACTGCATCTGTACCATATACTAATTGGAAAGGAGAAGTTCCAATTGCTTTCTTAATTGTTATTCTGTCTACCCATAATGCATACTTTAGCATAGAATCCCATGATCTTTCATTATGCTTCAGCAACTTCCTTATACTCTGAATGATATTTTTATTAGATGACTCAGCTAAACCATTCCCCTGAGGATAATAAGGAGTTGAGTGTTTCAATAGGATACCATTCTTTTCACAAAATTCCCCCATAGACTTAGATTTAAAGGTTTTAGCATTATCAGTCAATATTTTTTGTGGACATCCAAATCTACTGAGAATATTTTCTTCAATAAAATCTATGATCACCTTATTTGTGGCATTCCTTGTGGGAATAGCTTCTGGCCACTTAGTAAAGAAATATGTTGTAGTCAAAATCCACTTATGTTGCCCCGAGGAAGATGGATTTATCTCCCCTATGAAGTTCAAACCCCACTACTGAAAAGGGGCATTAACTGCAATTGGTTTTAAAGGTAATGACTGCAACTTTCGTTTACCAGCAAATTTTTGACAAGGGATACATGCTCTTACCTGCTAATATACATTTGAAAATAAAAAGGGCTAATAGTATCTAGCTCTTAGAATTTTGTATGTTGTTTCCTTCCAGTACTTATGACCTCCACAAGCACCTTCATGAGATTCATAAATTACTCCTTCAATTTCAGCTTTATCTAAACATCTGAGTAGGTTACCCCCTGGATCCTTCCAAAAGAGCTGCTGCTATACCAAAAAATATTTAGTGGTTTTCAACTTCAAAGACCTAGAATCTTTCTTCTCTAAGTGTTATAGACATTGCAAGTACAAAAGAAAATATACAATATCTGCATACCATGTAGATGCTGAATAGAAATCCATAATCTTCTCTTTCTCCAACTTCGCTTGACTTTCTTCCTGTGTTGGTTGTTCTTCCATCAGATGTAGCCCTAAGGCTTGACAATTTGACTCAGCTAGCAGTTTAGCTAGACCTTGTCCCTTTACTAGCTTTGTAGGTCTGGCATCCACATCATATTCCATAATTTTGGCAATCCACTTTCCTGTTTTTCCCTCACTTTCAGGATGAGTCAAAAACATCTTTTATGGCAGCATTAAGCACATAAGCAATAAATTTGGAATGCAAAACATAAATTCTGAAGAATTTCAAAGATTTTACCAAAGAATAAGCATGTTTCTCTAAAATGTTGTATTTTAGCTCTGAATCTCTAAGATTTTTGCTGAAAAATGCAATCGGCTGTTCAAGAGCATCCTTATTCTTCTGTAATAAAACAACAGCCAATGTATCTTCAGATGCAAACGAAAAGGTTAGAAATTCCTTTGTAAAATATGGACTTACTAACACTGGAGCTTTAGTAAGAGCCATCTTAATTTTTTTGAATGAATTATTTTCCTCTCCAGTCCACTTGACTTCCTGATCCTTCTTTAGCATGGCTGTAATCTGTTTGATAGTCTCAGTAAAATTTGGTATAAACCAACGCAGAAAATTGATTTTACCAATGAAAGATTGTACATCCTTCTTGCTCCTTGTAAAACTTATTTTCAGTATTTCTTTCACCCTCTTCAGATCAATCCTTATGCCATCAGCTGAAACTAAATGACCCAATAATTTACCTTCTTGTACAGCAAAATGTGATTTTTTTGGATTAAGAGATAAACCATATTTTCTGCATTTCAAAAAAGTTTGTTTCGAGTGTTTTAGATGTTCATCATCTGATTGTGAAAAGACTATAATATCATCTAAGTAAATCACTACAAACTTATCTCTTCCCCCCACAAAGGCTATGTCCATAGCTCTTTGAAAAGTTGCTCCAGCATTTATTAATCCAAAAGGCATTTTTATCATACATGAAAGTTCCCCAGAGAGTAGTAAAAGTTGTTTTTTCTTTGTCATCGGGATGCATGGAAATTTGATTATATCTTGAAAAACCATCAACCATATAAATTCTTTGTGCCCCAACCACCTTCTACAATATTTGTTCTATTTTTGGCAAAGGGTAATTATCCTTCAATGAAGACCTATTCAGATTTCTAAAATCAACACAGTATAATTTCTCCATTCTTTTTCCTAACAGGAACTAAATTGGCAACCCTTGAAGAATACCTAAGGGGAACAATGATCTTGGCATCTAATAACTTTTTCACCTCTTTTGCAATAACAGGAAACAAAGCTGGATTTATCCTCCTTAATTTCTGTCTGAAAGGTTTAACATTCAGTTTTAAATGCACTTTATGCTGTATAATTCAAGTATCATATGTTTTCAAATCTTCATATGACCAAGCAAAAACATCAACATACTCTTTTAACAACTTAATGTACCTGTTCCTCTGTTCTACTATGAGTGCCTTTGAAATCTTCACAATTCTAGGATGTTCAAGAGTGCCAATATTACAATCCACCACATTTTCTTCTGAAGACTGTACAACAGGTTTTAAATATGTATCATCTTTTGAAAATATTCTCTCTAATGGCACCAAACCTTTAGGAATGAAATTACTTTTGAGTTCAATAATCTTGTGACCAACAATCTCATTTTCTGCAATATCTTCAAAATCTTCAACCTCATCATCTTCTTCTTAATCAATTAGGGAATTGGAAAACTAACCTGTCAGCTCTAAAAATATTTTAATTTCAATGTCATCTTAAAAAACTTTCCACTGCTTTACATTATCAGGCACAGAAGTTCTGTACCTAACCTCAATAGGATACTTTAGCTGTGTTGTTTTGGGAATTCTAAAATGTGTGGCTGCTAGGGATAAAGAATCAACAGTTTGATTATAGTCCCTAGGAATATAAGTAATGTTAAAATCCACAAAATAATTTTCTATCATATCCCATACTTCATTACGGTACACTTTCAGCAAATCTTGTTTCACTTGATAGTTGTTCTTCACCTGCTAAACAACCAACTTGGAGTCGCCATATACAAAAATCTGCTAAATACCAAGATATTTTGTAGCTTTCAAACCTAACAGCAAAGATTCATATTCTGTAGTGTTATTGGTGGTAACAAATTCCAATTTATACATTAACCTTACTGTTTCACCTCCAGGAGATATTAGAAGAACCCCTGCTCCAGCACCTTCCTTACAAGATGATCCATCAAAGTATAATTGCCAAAGTTCATCTTCTTGTTCTCTTGTGCATTTTACTAGCTTTTATTTTTCAACCTGTAACAAACCAGCAGTATTATCATCATCACTAAAATGCAACATACAAGTACCCAAATCCTTGTCAACAGCATACAAGGGATGATTTGTATGGTTCTTGTCATCTGTCACAATATAGGAAAATTGTAACTCTCTGTATAACCTTTTGTTTTCTCCTCCAAATACAGGAATAGTAGCATATGTTAAATCCATTTGTAGAGTCCCACCAACCTTTTTTGCCCAAGATCTAGAGAGGAGCAGTCCAAATTTAGGTATAATGTCAGCTACTATCACATCCGTAATCACACTCTTCATTGGTAGCTGAGCCAAACTGACAACCATATCTTTAATCACTCCTAAACATTTTACAGCTCGTGAATCAAAAGCATACAAATCATGATAGGATTTTGTTATACTCAAACCTAGAGCCTCCATGACAGCCTTTGGCATTAGGTTGTGTGATGCTCCTAAATCCAAAAGACAGTTATGTATCATCTGTTCATGAATAGTGAGTGTGATGTAAAAAGGAGGTGATGCACTTGCTTCATTTTCATTTTTTTTCTGCCAGAGCTGATCCAATAAATATCTTAGGGCTTTCTTCTTATAAATTCACTGTATCAGAGAGAGGCTGACTATTTGCTGAACCAATCATTTTCAAAACTGAATTTTTGTAAGATGGATTCTTCATTAACTCAGTAAAAGGCATAGGGATCTTGGTTTTTCCTAATTCATTTTCCAGGTTAAAATTCTGCACAGTTTTATCTATCTCTTCAACTTCCACATTCTTCTTTTGTTTATCTTGAGTTTGTTTTTTCTCTAACATAGGATCATACTGTTGTTTAGAAGGTACAACTACCTTTTTCTTTGGATTCTGAACTACTTGTTTTGGACCTAACCTCAAATTTAAAGTTTTCTTTTGTTCAGTCTGGTATGTATCAACAGTTACAGCAGTCACTTCAAGATTTAAATCATTTTCTGTTTCAAACATATCAGCATCATAATATTCTGAGTTTAAATACTCTTCTTCAGTGACAAAACTCTCAGTTAACTGCTCTCCAAAATAATTCATATCCTGGTCTGTATCCTCAAAGAACACTTCCTCTTCAATTTCTTCTTCATCAACAACATTATTCTGAAGTGGGGGTGGTACTCTTTGATCCTTAGTTTCTCTCATTTCTCGTTGTATATCATTGTTTCTTCTTTCTCTAGGTATGAAACGAGGTGCAAACTGTTTTCTGAATTGGTTTTGATTATTAAGGTTTCTCTCACCTTCTTAAACAGGTTTGTTTGAATTCTTCTCTAGTTCCAACTTGTTTAATTTTGCAGTCAGGATCTTAACTAGCTTGGCCATCTCATCAATTTTACTTTCTGTAGACTAGGATGTTGAAACCCCTAGAGCTGCCTCTTTCTTACCCTTCCTGTCATATATCTCTTGAGCTGCATTTCCCTTCAATATATTAGAAGCTAATATATTAGACTCCACTTCTAATGTTGCATCCTGCATGTTCAGTAAAGTAATAGGTCTTCTTTGTATTAGAAGTAGGGAAAATTCATGATCAAAAGCATTGGCATATGTGAGTTTTGTAGATGTTTCTGAAGGTTTTATCTTTGCAGGAATTCTGCCATACAATTTATTGAATCTCTTCAAAAAATCAGCTATGGTTTCATCCTTCTTTCTCCTAAGGGCTCCAAACTCAGTTATGTAATATGTGTGATCCTTGGTGTCACCCCATTGTCTCATGAAAAGGTCATGAAGCTCTTCTATGATAGTGATAGAATTTGCAGGCAACTCCCTAAACCATTTTCTGACATCTCCATCAAGACTCAGTACAAACATCCTCATCCATACATCCTTGGCCTCAATATTCTGATTATCAGCATAGCTAAGAAAAGCTTCCCAATGCTCCTCAGCTGTGGTTTCACCTTGCCCATTAAACCTAGGTAGGTATTTCTGGTAATCACCTCCAGGAAGTGCATTCAAAGGCTGAGGCAAAACTAAAGGTGCATACCTAGCTGCAACCATTTGGTCCATCATATCTAATGGCTAATTTTGGGCTGCCATCTTTAAGTTGACTAGTTTTTATGATGGAAAGACTTGAGTGGAACTTGGCAGGATGGATTTTTACCAACTTTGAGATGAAATAAAGGAATTTTTCTAGGAGATATTGTCTTTTCTTTCTTGAAGGATTGATGATCAGTGAAAACTTGAAAATTACTGACAGGAATTATAGGCTTCAACCAAGGTGAATTTTTTTTTTCTTCTTTCAAAATAGATAAAGGTGATGAAATATCTAACTGATCAAGGTTACATAGGGCTGGTGATGAATGAGACCTTCTGATCTTCCTAGCTGTTAACACCCAAAAATGGTTAACTACCTCATCTACCTCACTACATGGCTCATTTGTCCATTTGCCTACAATATTTCCCTGAAAATCCCACAAAGAGCC
>LPNX010753647.1:17182-231103 GCA_001517045.1 Pseudotsuga menziesii
CTAGCTATTTTCAATATCTGCTCTAGGTCTGAAACACCCAGCTGTAAAGGTGAACTAGGTCTGTTTCTTGTTCCAACTCCCTTAGTAGCCACTGTGAAAAAATGGTGAAAAGTAGTCTTCTAAATTTGTTGGTTTAAGTTCACCTCCTAAAACCAGTGAAATGATAAGTATTCCAGGGAAAATAGGTTTTCAACTTCGTTCCCCAGCAACGGTTCCAAATATGTTTGTGCCAAAAATTGTTCTTATACTACAGAAGAACAAGCCAACACAATCTCAAAAATCACAATAAAATAAGATAGGTTTTTTTTTTAGGGTTTTGGTTGAACAGTTGGAAGACAAGAGGGAAAACATTCATAAGACCAAAGAAAACACTAAATCATGAGCATTTACATGACTGAGATGCATAACATATAAACCATAATCCAATAGAATAAACACAATACTGAATTTCACCCACAGTTAGCAAGCATTTCAAGCATAAAAACAATAAACACGAAATGAATATACCAACTGAGTAATTAACAAAAATTAGAAATGAAACTAGTCAATAATATGAAGGGCATATAGTGCATATATTTCATAGTTCAGTCATAAAAAACACATAAGAGTATTTTACTTAGCTCATAAACAAAGCTTGATAGCCTCCCCTTGCCAGCAAAAAAAATCAAACCCTTTGTCTTCTTTCAGACTTACATTTCTCCTATTCCTTCAAAATTAGTTGAATAACTGAACCCTAACTGCTTTTAGGCTATCTATCGAATACTTCAATCTAAACTATCATTATACAAAAATAAAATGACTTTTCGAACTTAACTAATAACTGAATTTATTAACTAACTTTACAAGTCTTTAGTTGTTTCAGCTAGTAAAGCAATCCCCTCCAAGGATTGAGTTTTCCTTCTAGATTTCAAGTGATCTGCCTCCAAGTCTACAACCCTCCTAGTTAGCTCCTCATTCTACTGAGTCAGCTCCTGGATAGTTTGCTTTAAGTGTGTGAACTGATTCTCTGTTTTCCTTTTCCTTTTAAGAGCTTCTCTAGAAACTGCAATTACTTCATGGTAATGACTGTTAACCTCTTCAAATTCTTCTCCAAGTCTCTTGTTTGCAGTAACTAATCAATTATTAGTTTCATGCATATATTCAACTTGATGTTTGTATTGCTTAATGCTTCTTTTTAGGTTTTCTTTTTCAGAATCAATACATTTTTCTCCTGAGATTGTTTGCATCCCTTCTGGTGTCCATGGGATTTTCAGTTTCTTATAGATTTCTTCATCCTCCTTCATAAGCTCTGTGGAAGTCACAGGAATCTCTAAATGTTCTTCAGTTTCAGCATTGCAGTGAGCTTCTTCTTCAACTATCTCTCTTTTCTCTAGATAAGAACTCTTTACCTCATTTTGTTTCTTTTGTTGAATCATCTGATTTCGAATCTCCAGGAAAATATTAGAGATCTTAGTATCAGTGAAGACAGATTTATCTTTACCTTTCATAATTTCTTTATTGTCCTCTTCATTATCATCTAATTTCTCTTGAGATGATCAATATTCTATTAATGTATCCTTTTCTTTAGCCTATTTGGTATTTAGTAGCTTTTTCATGTTTAACCTAAGTTTGTTCTTTGACGTTGTCTTAGGTCTCCAGACTACTCCAACCTCTCCCAACATCTTCAGAACCATTCCTTGATGAGTTATTAAGGCAAATTCAACAACCTTCATTGTTTTCTTTCTGGACACTGCTTCTTCATCACAATGAGTGTGAATTTTGTGCTTAGCACAAACCCTAGCTTCATTAATAACAAGAATTCTATCCTTATCAGACAAGTATTTTTCGTCCTCTTTTGACAGTACAGTAATGGGGCTTCGCTTCTACTCCTTATTATCTTATTTTACATCTTGAACTAGTTCTGCAAGTAAAATCTCTTCAATTGGTTTAAATTCCTTCATCTCTGACTGTAAAACTTTGCTTTCATCAACATTAACTCGTTGTCCAAACTCAATGTTTTCATTTTCCTCATTTGAAGCTTCTTCTAGTTTATCAATTTCTTCATCTTTGACTATGACCTTTTTTCTAAGCTTTTTAATCAAAGTTTGACCCTTATCCACCTATCTCTTTTGGGACTGTTCCTCCTGCTCAGTCTTCAAACCTGACCAAAATAAAAAGTGCTCCCATGTCTTTTATTTTTTCTGTAATACAGTACTTGAGATGAGTTTTATGAGCCCATGATGAAAGATTGATTGTTTTGTATGGTCCTGATGTTCTCTCACTCTACATGACATCTTCTGTAAGCTTTTCAAAAAGAAGAAAGGAAGATTCCTTTTAGATTCATGACTGAGATGTTGAAGGAATCTAAAATGATATTTAAACACAAAGGAAAATCTCCCCTCACAGGTGACATAACTTTGAATAATTTTGATTGCTTCAATCCACTCAGGTTTAAAGTTTTGAATGGGAATTCCTTTTCCCCAGTCTGCTACTACACCTGGAAGCAAATATCTCTTAGAATCAAAAGTTAAAGGCACCTTTTTGAACCAAAATTCTCCCTCATCTAGAATCCATGTTGCTTCTGATAGTAACTCCCTAGTTAATTTGAACTTGAAAGTGTCAAAAGACACTACATCCTTATCTAAACCCTGAGAAAACTTGTAAGAAACCTCTGCATGATAACCTTCAATCTTCTTGAAGAACACTAACCATCCTACTTTTGGAAACAACTATGCGCAATCTGGAAAGTTTTTTACCCAACTTAAGTCTGACGGTTATGCCCTATTGGTATTTCCACTCTTTTTCATTGTCAAACAACTTCTATAAATACCACACTCTAACCGTCTTTTAAACTATTACAACAACTAATCCAGCTGCTGGAATCCTATTCTTATGTCTGTCAGGTGTCAAACTACATGCATCCAATCTTCTATGACCATTTTGAGTACTCCAAACAAATGCTCCTAAAATCCCTAACTTTTGCTCTAATTCAAAATTCCTCTTTCTAAGAACTAATTTTCCTCCACGATCTCCACCTTCTCATCATGCACTTCAGGAAACGACATGATTTGAGACACCTTTGTTTCATTATGAGCTGCCATCATTATTTCATCAGTTCTGCAAGAAACCCCCATGATTCACTTTCATGATTATATTCCACTTGTCAAAGTGATTATCATTTCAATGTTCCCATGGTAACAACATCTCCCATTATTAACAATTAATCCTTCTCAGCATCGACAATTGGAGGTTCAAGACCAAACCAATCAGCACTTCCCATTTCGAAACTGTCGACGATCAGGGGTGTTAATCTCTAATGCATCGGAACTTCAAGCCACTATACTAACGTAGTGTCGGTGTTTTAAAGAACTAAATCTCTGCAACGTTTAAAAAATGACTTTAGACCATTAGCTTTCTGCAACGTTGAAAGATGATTTTAAACTTGCGCAGCATTTTGAGCATAGGCTTCATGATCGACAATCAAAAGCATTATGAACTATCTCATCGGCGCTTTAAAGAACTATACCTCCGCAACATTGAAAGAGGTTTTTTGACTTTGCGCAACTTTCTTGTAGTGCCTCTGTGTAACTTTTTCTGGCTTGCGCTACAAGAAAATTCAGGTTAATGATTTTCAAAAATTATGCTAATGATAAGGGTTTAAACTTGGTTTAGGAGTCTCACTTAAACTTTTATGCTATTTTTTAGACATTTTAATCCATATAAGTCTTATATAATCCCTTTGATCTTGAAATCAAACCAAAACTTGTAAAAATAAACTAAGAAATCAAATAACATAAAAGATAAAGGGAAAAATTCAAACTATGTCAATCAACAAATTTTTCTAAGAATATAAACCAAGCTTCAAAACATAAATAAAAGCATTAAAAGATAGAAAACAAAAACATGACCTAACACCCCACAAACTGTCTATCGAAGAAAAGAAAATTTCCCGCAACCGTTCGTTGAAGAATAAAACAATTCCTCAAACCGTCCATCGAGGAATAAATAATTTCCACAAACCGTTTGTCACTTCTATAGCAAACATGTCGGAATGTTTAAAAATGTTTATATTTATAATTCGACATTCGTCGAATATCCGCCGCTATGAACCTAGCTACCGTTGGAAATATGGGTTTAAATTATTTGAAATATGTCTTTATATTATTTCAAAAAATAGCCCAAAGACGTTGAACATTCGACATCCTATTATCGGATATCTGGCGACTTATCCTCAACATGTCATCATAAATTCAACAAATGGTCGTTGCAAATTCGACATGCAGCTGTCTCATATCTGATGACTTATCCTCCACGTGCTGTCGAAAAACCTACGCTAAGGATGTCAAAAATTCGACGTTTATAAAAGAAAACGGAAGGTACAATACTTTTCATCATTGCAATCCAACACATATGTACTTTATGTCGGATGTCGTTGGATTATGTCGTCGTATTTTGTGTTCAAATCCTATTGTGGATGCAACTGAGATCTATTGTGACAACCAAAGTTGCATCAAGTTAACAAAGAAACCATTGTTTCATGATAGTTCAAAACATATAGAGATAAAGTATCATTACATCTGATATATGGTGCAGAGAGGAGTAGTGAAGCTCCAATATGTTCCTACAGAGGAAGATGTTGTTAATGTGTTGACTAAGCCTTTGTCTTGTGTAAAGTTTGAAAATTTTGAGACAAGCTTGGTGTAGTCCGAAAGGACCTCCCTTGAAAGAGGGATTGATGATGAGATTATTATTGAAGATGAGATGGTAGTGATGCATCAGTACATAAAAATAAAGTGTTCCTACATATGTTGATGAGGTATGGCATTCACTTGTGGAAAATAGTATCATCTTTGGGGATGGTCTTGTGGACAAGAACACTCTCTTCTTGAGAGTGGTACTAGCCCTTACCAACAAGTATGGTGCTTCAGACGATAGTACTCTCTTATGGAGAGTGATCCTACATTCACTTGTAGGATGGTCCCGTGGACAAGAACACTCTCTTGTTGAGAGTGTTGCTAGCCCTTATCAGCTGAGGATGGTCCCACGGATGATAGTACTCTCTTCTAGATAGTGATATTGCATTCACTTGTGGGATGGTATTGCGAAAAAGAACACTCTCTTGTTGAGAGTGGTTCTAACTCTTACCGGCTAAGGATGGTCCTGCAAACAATAGTACTCTCTTCTGGAGAGAGATCCTACATTCACTTGTAGGATGGTCATGTGGAAAAAAACACTCTCTTATTGAGAGTGGTCCTAGCACTAATAGACTAGGGATGTTTCTATGGATGATATTACTCTCATATGTTGAGTGGTCATCCATTTATTTACGGATGAGATTTGCATTTAGTTGCATGAAACATTATCCTCTCTAAGGATGTTCTTGTGGAAAACAACACTATCTTGAGAGTGGTCCTAGCACTGACAGGATGAGGATGGTCATATGGACGATAGTAATCTCATATGTTGAGTGGTCCTACATTAATTTGCAGATGATATATGCATTAAGTAGCAAACAACAATATCCTCTCTGAGGATGGTCATGCGGATAAGAACAATCTCTTGATGAGAGTGGTCTTAGCACTTACCAACTGGGGATGGTCTTGCAGATGATAGTACTCTCCTATGGATAGTGATCCCGCATTCACTTGTAGATGAGTTTGTGCATTCAGTACCATAGAATATGAGTCTCGAGATGACACTAGTGATGATGCTCGAGATGATGCTGATGCTCGAAGAGATGATGCTCGAGATGATGCCAAAGATGATTCTCGATATGATGATGATCGAGATGATTCCAGAGATGTTTATTCTCAAGATGATTCCAGAGATGATGATGATCAAGATGATTCTAGAGATGATGATGCTCGAGACAGTGCAAGAGATGATGCTCGAGATGATACCAGAGATTATGTTTGAGATGGTTCTAATGCTCAATAAAATACCAGATGATAGAGATTTCCATGATGATGATGTTTCATAGATGATGTTGATTTATTTGTTAAAATTTCCTATGACATATAGATTCACCAATCATGGGTATAGATGTGTTTTTTTATAGAATACCTTCCTTGTTAAGAGGGAATATTAAATAAATTTAACTATGGAAGATATTATATTTTGTATTATTATTGTTATTACCCCTTCTAGATATATTGTTCCTATGATTAGGAATGTCATTGATGTATTTGGTCATGTAAAGTGTTGAGGTAAAACCTTTGTTATAATTCGGGTCAATGGTACCCACAAAAGTATTATTAAAATGTATTTTCAGTCTTCCAAGGAATGTTGCCCCTGGAAACAAGGAGAAGACGGCTCTATTAGATTATTATTCCTCTTAGTTGATTAGTATAAATAGAAGAGTAACTTCCCTCATTTGGAGAAGTAGAACACTCAAGTAGTTGCACTAGAGAGAGAAGAGACAATCCATCTGGAGGAGAGAAAGCATTATAGTCTTGTTATTGGGTCTTACATTGTATTTGGTTGAAGTATATATAGAGGAATTTTTGCTGGGTTTTTTCCCCCATGAGGGTTTCTGAGGATAAATCTTTGTGTTCTCTTTTGTTATTGTGTGCTTGTTATTATTTCAAAGATTCTTTTGTTTTGGTATAACAATTTTTAAAATATTAACACCAAGTATGAATAAATGTGTTGACATTGTAGACCTGTAGACTATAAAAATCAAGGTACATTAATGACATAGTTGCTAGCGATAAAACTTTCCATTGATGAATGCAATATCCAAGGGACTAAAAGGACTCTATCAAAATCCCAAAATAGATTTTATGGGTTTCAGGGACTGTGAACTGCTAAAAGGAGGGAATTAAGGAATCCCCCATCATCCACCACGAGGTAGTAGTAGGAGGCCAAATATTTGCTTGAAAAAAATGATGATTGCAAGACATACTGGACACAGGAAGAATAAGAAATTTAGGTCAATAGTTTTGAGGAATGGTCGACTTAGGATAAAACTTCTCTTAAACATAAGAACAACACAATAGTTGAGTTAGGAATCATAGACTAAATAAGAGACATGATATAATCTATTGATGTATGAGACATAGAAAAACTACTCCATGGTGACTTGGATACTAAATGGTTAATGGAGATAAAAACATAAGAAATATCATCTTCATACAGCCACACTATACCCAAAATACTAAGATAAGGACTAAACATCATGTTCTTTGTTCAATGGGGACACAACTTGCTACCATATGGAAATAAGAACATGACTCTTTCCCATTTGTATTTTGGAATTTTTTTTGTCTCTTTTCATATTATTAAAACCTGAAAAAATAATAAAAATATGTTATAGTACAAGGGAAGGAACAATTGTTGACGCAAGCAAATGGGTTTCTATTGTATGGAACAAACCTATGCATAATTCAAGGAACGTGAGTAAGATATTAACACTTAGGGTATGTTTTTTCTCCAAATATTGAAAAAGCACAAACCTATACAATGGAAGACTTTTTTAGCCAAAATTGACTAGAGTATTCATTTTTCATAAATATTCCATCCAACTGAGAAAAGGGTTCAAGTTATATTGGACAAGAATTCTTTCAAATAATTTTAATGAACATGAAAGAAAACAAGTTTGCTCAGAAATATTTTCATGTTTAAAGGGTCTGAAAAGGTCATAAAGAAGACACCAATGAATGACATCCTTAAGGGGGTGGAGTTAAATAGATGAGAAATTTAGGCATGAGACTTAATCTCAAAGTCATGGTAAAACTAAAAAGGATCCTAATCCTATGAGAAAAACTTGGCGTGGGAACAAAAATGGAAATTGGGGGGGTGACTATGATATCCCATGATAGGTAGGTTCTTCTAGCGGATTAGTGAAAAAGGCAAACATAGATGCTTGACGTACAAACATCCAACAAGTTCTACCCTACGTAAATTTGGATAGTAAAAGGTTCAAATGCAACGTAACAAAGGGAAGGGATAAACCTATGTGTAGGGTTCCAAAACTACCAGACCTAATCAATAAACAGGTAGAAAATTATCCATAAACAACCATGAATCAAGTTAAACTTCTTGTCTCCAAGAAAAAATTGTACCAGGTTCATATCTAAAAAATATAAAAAGAATGATCTGATACGTGTCACTTTGGTATAAATACTTTCAAATTAAATATCTTCAATAAGATTCATAACGAAGGAAAATTTTACCAATGAAGACTCGGGAGTGCCAATGATTGGGAACCTATAAGAAATAATATCAAACGCATTAGGAATATCGAAGTTGAAATAAGAAGTGAAGTCTACATGAATATACACATCATCGTGGGAGTTGAGTACGTTGGTAGAATCAAACTCATCTAGAACACTTACTTGTAACTCAATGGATGAGTCCAAAGGCTCGAAAATTCCAATGTCTAGGGATATATAAATAAAGATATCATACTCAAAATGAAAATTGGGTTTGTATTTGATTGCAATTGGGTCCAATCTAGGGTAATGATCTTTGTAAAGAACATAAACATCCCAAGTAATGTTAGACTCTATCATAGTATCTAGGAATTATTCAACTGAAGGAAGTATATTATCCCAAATAGAACACATGTCAAAACATTCAATTGGACCAATAGGGTGGAGAGTAGACTCCAATAACCCAATTGAATGGATCACCTGATCAATTGTCAAGACTAAGGCCCAAGAAGGTGAGCATTAACATAGAGGCTTGTTCTCAATAGAAAATGGACATGAGCGGTATAATTCCACATGATTCACATGTGGTGGGAAAGTATCTACCAAAACAGTAGGAACTTCCAAAGGATATACTTGGTATAAAGGAAGGTGATGAAAAGGATAAACAAATGTGAGTTGATCAATAGTGACAATGCTTCCCTTGTGAGGAAAATGTATCATAATAAAGATCATAGACACCACATCATGCATAGCATATACATAGTCACACTTAAGGAGAATATTGAAGTCTGATTTGTCCTCCATAACCATGAAATCATCAGATAAATAGTATGGACTATGATGGAAGATCCCAAACCTTTCTAAGAATGTGGGGATAAAATAATAACATTGGCCCCTTCATCTATAATACAACAAGAAAACACGGAGTGCTTAAATTGAACCTTTATTTGAAAAGGTTTTGTAGAAGGAAGGCACGATTCAACTAACCTATTCCAATTAAAGGAAACAATTATAAATCTTGGAGGGGGTTCATTCAAAGTGAACTGAGTGCCCCTTTGTCTTGAAAGTTGTGAAATAACAATCAGGAACACTCGATTGGTATACAAATCAATCTCCAGAGGGAGAGTGGGATTGAGAAAAGATTGCATCGATTTGACTACTTTATTCTTCTCAATCTCTGAAAGAAGAGTGGGATTGACCAAAGATTGTGTTGCTTAAACCAATTCAACATCAACACTCTCTGAGGGAGGAGTGGGGTCAATCAAAGGTTGCATTGACATTGTTTCTTCATCAACCAAAGGTTGAATAAGCTATTGGAAATTCACATATTGTTTAGGAGTATAATATCCTTGGTATTTGAGCACACTCTTTGTACCTTTGCTTCAATAGGGCATAGGTCAGTAAGATGATTTTACATTGCAAATCTTACAAGGGAACTTAGGATTATGTCCTACTTGCTTGGAATTCTCTATAATATGGACATGAATCACATCGGCTAACTATTTTCCCTTAGCATGACTTGCAATGGTTTGTTTTTGGTCTCTAGTATGACTTGCAGTGACAAGTGACATGTACTCAACATGACTTGAGGAGGTTGATGAAATCCTTTCAGTATGACTTGTAGTCACTAAAAATCCCCCCCCACCCCAACATGACTTGCAAAGGATCATTGTGGGTTTCTAGTATGACTAGCAGTGACTAGATAGGTGCCCTCGACATGACCTACAAAGGCTTACAAAGGCTTTACTTTCCCATACCTTCCAATATAAAATAAAAATACATCAAACTTATGAGTTAATAGATTGATAAATGATGTGGTTTTTGGTTTGTGAAAAAAAAATTTGTTAAATGATGTGGTTTTTGGTTTGTGAAAAAAAAATTTGTTAAATGATGTGGTTTTTGGTTTGTGGAAAAAAAAATGAAAAGGGAAATTTTGTAAGTGACATGATACTTTATTAGAAAAGGTTTATTATGAAACTTTAAAGCTTCATTAGAAAAGGTTTTTTTTATTATGAAGCTTTAAAGCTTCATTAGAAAAGGTTTTTTTTATTATGAAGCTTTAAAGCTTCATTAGAAAAGGTAAGGGTGGTTTTTTTTTAATAATACTCTAAATATTCATTTGAAATACGTTAGAATAAATTAACGGTATGTCAAGCGAAGCACACTTTCTATTTTTTCCTAAATAATACCTTAAAGATTCATTTGAAAAAGGAAAAAGTGGTTTGTTTGTTTTTATAATACATTAAAGCTTCATTCGAAAAGGTAAGGAAGATTTTTTTTTAATTTTTTATAATACTTTAAAGCTTCATTCGAAAAGGTAAGGAAGATTTTTTTTTTTTTTAATAATACTTTAAAGCTCCATTCGAAAAGGTAAGCGTGGTATCTACATAAGGGTGGTTTGTTTTTTTATCTTACTTAAAATATTAATTTGAAAAGGTAACGGTGGTTTGTTTTTTAGAATAATTTAAAGCTTTTACAACATTTTACACTATATATTTTCCTAAATTTTCATTGCGGGGTGCTTCCCCCAACCCTCACTAGGGGGCTCCCATAATAGTCGTCATCCTCCTTGGACCCTTAGATGATTGTAATGGGGGAATCATTCCCAAAACATCTCGTTAGGTGTGGGGATCCAAACACGGTAGAAACATGACCTATGAATCAAGAATATCAGGCTCCACAACCAACAATCTCCCACTTGGATATTGATCACAACAACTCCACCATTATTGCACTTGATAGACTATGCTCTAAAGTGTTAGTTTTTCTAATCTAATTAGATTGATTATGATCTTTATCTAAAATAATAACAAGTTCATCAAGATACACAATATAGAGAATATACACAAGACACAAATATTTACACCGGAGAAACCATAAAGGAGAAAACCTCACAAACTTCCTTAGAATAGTTTTGTCACAAATACTGTATCACAAGATGAACAAACCCAATAAGAAGAAGTCGTATGCATCTCTCTCTCTCTTTCTCTCTCTCTCTCTCTTTTTATGCGAACTTGAGTGAGTGTGAATGTGTATAAATGAGAGAGGGTTCCTCCCTATTTATACTTTTTAAGTAACTGACCTAATACATGACCAGGGTCAACCTCTTACCCTAACAGGGCTGACTTATTCTATAGAGACTACAAAAATACATTACATGATGTTGTACATGGGACTATAGCCCCGACTTAAAGTGGAGTTTGTACCTCAAGGTCCATACACAATAATGACATCTCGGAAGGAGGAAAACACATATTCGATGGGGGTACAACAACATATAGTGATAATATACATCAAAATATCTTACATAGTTACAAATACATCAACACTCCCTCTTAAATAGGAAGGTATTCTCTCTCTCCACAATCATCAACCCATCTGGTCCATCATCATCAAGAAATCATCATCATAGTTGTTGTCATATTCATCTTCGTGTCGATCATTGAATGGTACTATATGTCATCGAAAGTTTTTACAGAGCCATCCATTTTCATGCTAGGTGTAGGCTTAGTCCTCATACAAGTCTTCATCATATCCATGAGAAATCCATCGTGTAAGTATAACCTATGAGAATTCTTTACATTTAATAACCTGTGTCTCCTACCGTTATCTCGTCGTATCCAGATCATCTCTTTTTCCTACACAAAAAAAAACAAAACACATAGAGCACAGATAGCACAACTTAGATGCAAACCACCTATGTTCTACCAACATAGGAGTATGCCAATATCTTTCATTCCATCAAAACAACCTGCAACTTCCACTATGTAATAATGACATAGAAGCACACCAAGTTCATTACTTCTCCCTATGGTCAACCTATGGTCTTCTAACATAGGAGAACTTCAATGCACACCAAATTCCTTGTAACCTCATCCTATCCAACATGGTTACGACCAAACTTCATAAAGATATATTTACTTAGTCATGATAATATATTTTTCACAAAATATTTCATTCCTCTTTTCCTTAAAATAACGTGGCATTAAACTTTTACATAAAAATAGATCTTTAAAGACCTTCTTCTTTTTAAAAAAACTCATGTGGCTACCTTCATGTGAATAATTTTCACGGGTCCTTCTGTTCACATGGGACAATCACTCGGATTTCTTGGAAGAATTTTTTCAACCACGGATATTTGGATTCTTAGCGAATTAACGGATTCTCCAATGAGATTTCATTTCATCCAAATTCTTCATGATTTTCTTTCACATAAAAAATGTTCCTCGGACTACCTGTTGAAATTCACAGCTCCTTCAATTTAGAAGCGGCATTTCCTTAGCTGAATATAGAAACGACAATTTTTCTTCATGAATATGAAGCTCTCACATAGATCTATGAGCTCTTTACTTTGTTACTATATCTCTTCCATTTCACGACCACGAAATCACCGGCATCAGATATTTCAAGCCATCCGATCTCTTTCACATTGAATGTGGCTCCACTAATCTAAAACGACAGATCCTCCTCCATGGGTGATGGCTCTCCACCGAGCTTGACTCTTTCACTAGTGGTACCTCATTGGTCGGTCTATTATCCAACACTTACTTCTCGATAGTGGAAACTGCTTCCTTGGGGGTGTAAACAAGTAGGCAGGAAGATCCTACAACAATGGCGTCCAATACACATCAATTTGATTTTTCGAGGAAACAAACTTCCTTTATCTAATTCGGTGTAGATCTGTAGATCTCACGCCTATTTTCTCTCTGTTAGCAGTAGTGGATCATTAGCTCTTTATCGGTGAGTGGTCTCTTCATAGGCTTGAGGGAATAAGAAAAACCATCTTCTCGTATGCAGACCATATTAACCGGATCCACAACATTCTTTCTCTACACACTTATAGCATTGAACTAGTACAACAACACCAATAATCTACCCATGGATCTGATACCGTTTAGCTATTAAGAATTAATGAGGATCATTAAATAATATGTTAGAAAAAAATTAGCAATAAGAAAGAAACGACACATTAGAAATATAAGTTTACTCTGCAAAACCCCATGTGAAGAAAAACCAACACCAATGAATATCTTCATTACCCTATACAAACCAACGAACCAAAACAAGTGAGCTAGCCACCGCTCACCTACATGTCATTTTACAATGGAGCCTCCTCAAGCATTATAAAGTATTTATCACATGAAATACCATAGGACAATTCTATGGGATACCATAAATCATGTTCCTAAACCATGTGCTAGACCTAAACCACCTATGACTCATTCATAAATCAAGGTTAGCCCTAACAATTTGTGAAATTGGGAGACAATTCTAGATATTCAATCCACATCCTTCTAGGTAGATTCACTAGACACACTATATATGGAGGACATTATGTATTTCCCTATATTAAAGAAGAACCTACTCTCTATTTATTTCCTTGAAGGTAAAGGATTCTTTGGGATCTTCATGAAGAATCAAGCATACTTATGGCTAAAGAAACGAAACCTTATACTTCTATTATTTTTTCAATTTCAAGAAGAAGGAATTTAAAAGGTTATGAGAAAGATAATTTCAACCATGATACATCATACTATCAGTCCATGCAAGCTTTGGCATCGAAGACTCAAACATCTCCACTTCATATCAATTCCCGGTTTGCAGCGAATGGTGAAAGGAATGCCTACTTTCGATTCTTTTCATGACTCTATTTGTCGATGTTTTTCTTTAGGAAATAATGTTAAAAATAAGTTTCCTAGAATCCATACTAGATATAAATTCATCCTTGACTTAGTACATTCATATGTGTGTGGACCCATTTCTACCCCTTTCCTCAATGAGTACCTTTACTATGTTCTATTCATTGACGATTTCTCTTGTAAGGCCTCGATTTACTTCATGAAAGCCAAAACTAAAATCTTTTGTACATTCCAAGAGTTCAAAGACTTAGTTGAAAACCAGACAAGTGGGCATATATGCGACCTAAGTTCTGATAATGGAGGAGAATTAGAATTAAATTCCTTTAATGAGTTTTGTAGTGATGCAGGGATATGTAGAAAATTAACAGTTCCTTAAAACCCACAATACAATGGGGTTGCAAAGAAAAAGAATAGAACTATTTGTGAGGCTTCGAAAACCATGTTACATGATCAGGATCATTCTTCTTATTTGTGGGAAGAATCAATTGGTACAACAGTGTACTTTCAGAACATAAGTCTGCATGTAGTCCTTGATGAGAGAACACCTGAAAACGTGTCCACTAGTGAGAAACCAGACATAGCACATCTTCACATTTTTGGATTTCCTAGGTATATTCACATTCCAAAATAAAAGAGAACCAAACTGGAACCTTCTATAAAGAAGGGAACTTGTGTTGGCTATAGTGAGATCTCCAAAGCATTCAGAAATTATGTACATGGTGACAAGCATGTTGGCAAGACGGGATGTGACTTTCCACGAGGAGGAAACATTCAAGCAGTCAAAAGATCTTGAATGTGATCTAGAGACATAGGAGATTGATATTCCTATTTCATAGGATCATGAGGATGACTCTTTCCCTTCTGATGTTCAGAGGAACAATCCATCAAATCATACAAAGTTACCTGTCATTGATGAACCAATTGAACTGGTTGATGAACCTCCTACAAAGAGGAGGTTGTCATGGTTCCAAGATGTATTAAGAGATGTTGAAAAGCACAAAGCACTAGTGGGAACTTCTAAAGAGTGCAAGAAGACTGATAGATATTCATGATATGTTGCACTGATGAGAAGCATCAGTGACTTGGAGCCTTCATCATATGAAGAGGTTGCAGAGCAGCAACTGTGGAAATATTCTATGACAGAGAAGTATCATTCTATTATGAAGAATGATGTTTGGGATATTGTTGCCATACTATAGAAGAAGTAATTTGTTACTTTCAGATGGCTTTAAAAGTTAAAGCGTCTTACAGATGGAAGTGTGGAAAAGTTCAAAGCCAAATTTGTTGCTCGAGGACTCTCTCAGAAAAAGGGAATTGATTATGAGGATAGTTTTTCTCTAGTGGCCAGGTATACTACAATCAGATCTATTATTTCACTTGCATCAGTATTAGGTTGGATCCTTCATCATATGGAAGTGAAGACTTCATTTCTCAATGCTGAGGCCGAGGAAAAAGTTTACATTAAGTAGCCTGATGGTTTTGTGATACATGGGAAGGATTCCCATGTCTCTAAGTTGAAGAAATCCATGTATGAGTTAAAACAAGCTCCTCGAGCTTGGTATTCCATAATAGACAATTACCTTAAGAAACTAGGTTCCTTGAAGAGTGATGTAGATTCCAACTTGTACTTCAAAGAAGTGGATAACCAACCTCTGATACTGGTTCTATATGTTGATGATATTTTCCGCACTAGAGAGGAAAAATTGATTACTGAGTGTAAGAGGGATCTTACCTCATAGTTTGAGATGAAGTATTTAGGTCTTATGCACTACTTCCTATGTCTTGATATTTGGAAAATGAATGATGAGATTTTCAATCTCAAGGGAAGTGCATAGTGGAAAGCTTGCACATATTTGCCATTTTGGATTGTAAATCCATAAACACTCTGATGTAATCGAATTTGAGGAAACTCCGTGAGACTGATACTTGATCAGATCAAGTGGACCCCACATTATATATCGATTTGATTGGATCATTGATGTAGATGAGACATTCGAGTCCATACATTTTCTATGCAATTAGCATTTTAAGTCGGATCTTGAATGATCCTAGACATAAACACCTTATTGTAGGTAAGAACATATTGAGGTACCTCCACGGTAAAGTTGCTTATGGAATCGGGTATGCCTCCAATGGAGGAGTATTATTGCTTGGATATACTAGTTATGATTGGGGTGCCAACATTGCTTATTGGCATAACACTTCTAAATACTATTCCATCTTCGGTTCTTCTATGATTTCTTGGTCTAGCAGAAAGCAGGGTTGAGTTTCCCAGAGCACAACAGAGGATGAGTACATTGCTGCTAGCACTATTTGGATAGAAGCAGTGTGGATGAGAAAACTAGTTGGAGGATTGTTTGGTGAAAATATACAACCTAGAGTGATAAGATGTGACAATGAGAGTTGTATAAATATTTCTGAGAATCATTTGTTTCATGAAAAATTGAAAAACATAGAAATGAAGCATCACTTCATTTGAGACATGGTACAGAAAGGTATGGTAAAACTCAGTATATATCTACTCAATGTAAAAACCCAAAAATTCCAAAAAATAAATAAAATATTGTTACGGACTGTTTAGATAAATTTAAGACATAACCTGGCTTCACGTAACTTTTAAGAATTATTATAATCCCTATGTCCCATTATAAACTTAGGACTTAACCTATAATGGAATTCTATGAAATATGATACTTAATAACTTGAATATGATAACCCCATCTAAAATTCCTAGAAGACTATACTAGTATACAGGTTTTAAGTCTTATGATAGAATTACTTGTTTCAAAAGTTGATGTGTCAAGTCTTCCTTGTCCTATGTTACAGTTTGTGTGCTTATCTTGTATTTCCATAACGATGGATTCATCATGTTTTTAACATTTTAAGATCTATGCTTAGAAACCCTATTTTGATGCTAGAGTTACAAGATTATAGGTCTTACTTAGCTTATGTGAGCTAAGGATTTTCTTAACTTGTATTATTGTAGGCGTCTCAAATGAAAGATTAGCCCCCCTTGCATTCCAAAACAACCTAAATTGCCAAAGGTAACAAGCACCAAGGTGTTATTAAAAATACAAAAGGAAAAATGAATTCACTCTCAACTATAGAGAGTGGGTAACACAAAATTAATCTAGGTGGAGATAGGTTAAAAATTAAAGCACCTACATGAAGGGGCTCATGGTTCCATCCAGCTAAATAAGAAAAACAAAACCCTATGTGAATGCTAACGGGTTGTTTCCACTGTGTTATTGAATTGGTGAGGAGAGCTGAGGGCTCTCAACCCTTCCAGCATTGGAAAAAGCAAAAGAATGCACTCGATCTACTGCAGCTTCCTTCGCAGAGGTGTCGGGTAAGTTTCTTCTTCTCAGTCTTTGTTTTAAGCTTGATACAAATTATTTTATAGTGACAAATTTGAAATGTTTAACCTCTATCGACTGTTTCACTGGCAGGAGTATTCGATGGTTTTCTTTCGATGATGTTGGTTTTGAAATAGTGAGCTCTGGTCAAGGGTACCTGGAGTCGAAAGGACTTGGTAAGACCCATGTGCCATGAAACCCTATGGTCCTTGACGATTTAAGGTGTGAATGGTACAGGAAAATATGGAACATAGTTTCTATTTTAGTCTGGCTTCGTTTGGGTGATACAAGGGTTTATACGAGCCCTCTCTGTTTGATGGTAAACACTCTCGTGTTTTGTCTCTACAGCATTAATGGCAGAGACAAATGTTGTTTTATAATCCTTTGGGCTATGAAAAGGGTTTATATAGAGATAATATTTCTTTTATAGATCCCCTTTTGTTTAAATACCATGGAGTCTGTGTGGGAAGTTGTATTACAGTCGTTTGTAAAATATTGAAACTCTTATTGTAAAATTTTAGCAAAGTTTTAAGGGCCAACGGTCTCTGCTATTTTCGATCCTATTTTCTTTAATCCTTTGAATAGCTCTCAGTACTAATTTGTAATTGATATATTGTTTATTATTATGTGAAATATTTTGTGTTTTCTTAGTTACAACTACTGCATCCATGCTTTTGTTAAAAAGACGCCATGTTGGCTTTTTAAATGGCTACGACGTTTCTTTGTTGTTTGAACTTAGGGTGGTTTCGATGTAGGTTTGAGTTATTAAATAAATTCTTGGAAATTTAACCTTATAAGCATTAAAACATCGAACTGTGTTAAATCCTTAGATAGGGAAGTTTGTTTGATATTGTGGTTAGATCGAAACTACAATTTCGTTATTTGTAAGTGTTATAGCTAAATCATTTTTTGAAAACTATAAGCCTTTCGGCTGTATGAAATTGATACTAAGTAATTATTAAAACAAGAATCCTTTCGATTATACGAAATTTATACTGAGTAAATATTATTTTTCGTATGTATTTTCTCTATTTAAGGGTCTCAATCCCTTGAATGATAGCTAATGCGTCTCAAATCTAGATCTGTTGTTTTTGGTGCGTTGTATTTTTTATTGAACGATTCACTATATTTAACTATTGGAAAGTCCTAACTGTAAAAATAATTTGTTTTTGGTTAAAAACGACGATAGATCTATTCATCCTCTTTGTTATTTCTATATGAGTTTATAAGAAAAATAAATAAATGCAAATCGTTTATTATTTATGTATAATGCTTAATATTAGGTGAATCTATATATAGTAAAATTATATTGTTTCTAAATAATAATAATAAAGAATAGTGTACAATTTCAACGATGAACATTTGTTAAAGTAGTAGAATTGATTTCTCCTGTACTTAACTTATGATTTACACGAAACAAACTTTCCAACTTTATTTTGAAAACAAATAATAGTTTAAATTATTTTAGAATTCATGAAATCCTTCATAAATAAACATAAAACAAATTAAAAATAATAATCCAGAACCATATAGAACATGTTAACTTTCGAGGTGGACAAACATCTAAAGGAATTCGTTCCTCCCAACCGTCTCCTGAAAGTAACCAAGATTATTTGCTTCAGGACCTCCGAGCCTGTTCACTAAACCAGTTTGATGAAGATACTATGTAGAATCTTGTTCTATCCTCTATGTAACTCAGCAGTCACACTGGCAGTCAATACTCCAACAACTCACTTTAGATTTACCCTCATCAAGTTTTTTTTGTGTTCCTAACTTTTTAGTGTGCAACAATCCACAAGGTTCTACTCTCTAGAATGTGTAGTGGGCCTACTACTCATTCGATGGATATATGCTTTCCTAGGTCCTTGGGGCAGTTTTTAATTTAATGAGCCATGTGCTCAGTTCCTCCTTTCTTGGAAACATGACCACAATGTTTAACTAGAAAGTGAATGATGTTGCTATGATTTGTCATTTTCCCCTTTTACGCAAGATCATTCCTCCTAGTGGGTTAATGAACACTCTTCAACGGTCCTCTTTGGATAGGTGTCTCTTCTTTTAATTATTAAATAATAAAATATTCAATTACAGACATCCTTGACCATCCTTGGTCAACAACATAAAAATTACAATAACATTTAAAGTAATGTATTTCCACAACATAAAATGTTTTTAGTTCTAGGTGGGTTGCAAACACCCCCTCTTAAGTTAAACATCATCCTTGATGTTGCTTAAATATCATCTGAGTCTTCCTAGAACAAAATTAGTTATGCTTCCTGCATCTAAATCTCCAATTTCTAGGTTGCTTCATCTCGACTAAGGTACTTCCATTTCACCTTTACTTGTCCAATGCTGCAATTCCAGAGAGAAATTTCCCTCTTGTCAAGGATACAATCCGGTTCCACCTGAAAATATCCTTATGGTTCTACCTGTATAATATTCAAATCGATTACATGCGTAGCATAATGTACATACTTTTTCAATATAGAAATATGAAATATATTATTTATTTTGAGATTGGGTGGAAAATCTAACTAGTAAGCCACAAGTTGAACTCTTAACAATATTTCAAATGGTCTGTTAGATTTTTATCATTAAGCTAGAAATACATTAGGATCTTTAACTAAGAGAATAAAAAGCACAGCAATCAAACACAATATACAATGAACACAGTGTTTATCCTTGGGGAAACCATAAATGGTGAAAACCCCGCAACTTCCTCAGAGATAGAATCAACACCAAAATAGAACCCAAAATAGTAAGGTGATCTCCCGACAGTAGTAACCTTCTTTTTGTCTAGCCCCGGTATCTTCTCCTTCCTCAACTATACGCTACACTTGAGTGTGTATGAGTTTTTTGATAAATAGAGAGGCCAGCTCTCTATTTATACTAATTCCCTGTTGAAATATTGTAACTTCAAAGAATATTCTATATGTATCTTTTGTGGTCCCCGATGGTCCTACCGAGAGAACCACTTGTATTATATTGTACCCCGATGCTTCTAATTGGAAGAACTAATAAGAGTCATGAGGTTGTCCCCTCTATTTGTAAAGATGGTTCATTAGCACCCCAGTGTGGTTACTTGAGCCTACATGTGTAACTCGAGCCTACATGATTAAATCGAGCCTACATGTCGGATTAGTTAATTCAAGTGAATGGATGAATATAAATAGTGGTGTGGTGCTCCTCATTTGAGACACACACACTCTCACTTGTGTAGCGCATTAGTGGAGAAGAGAAGTAGATGGAGAAGGAGGAGGATCAGGCTTTGATCTCCTTACTGGTTTTATCTTTTATCTTTTATCTTTTGGGGGCATCTATATTGAGGGAGCTTTTGCTGGGTTTTTCTATTTATGGTTTTCCCAGGATAAATCCTTGTGTTCCTTTTGTATGGTTGTGCTTGTCTATCTTTCAGTGATCCTGTTTATATGCTTTTGTTATGAATATGAAATGAAATACTGATGTCTTAGCTAAGCATATGAAAATTTAACATGGTATCAGAGCCACCCTGAAAGAAGACATTGTGCAGCTAAATAATCTAGGACTTCTTATTTTTTGGGTATCTATCCATGATAGATCAGCAAAATAAGGCTAGACTAACTCTCCATTGAAGGGTGCATCTTTCTGTCGAAGCGGAATTTGATTCCGAGCATTTTCAGTTTTGGTGCGGAAAATTAGGGCTTTCTACAGAAGAAGAATTTTTGGGTGAGCCCAGCATAGGATTTTTATCCTCATCAAAATCGAATTTTAGAGACCTACACCAATAAATTTGGTTGGGTGAAACCCTGGGAAAGTCAAACCCTAGTTTGACCGTGATCTGGAAAAACCTTAATACTAGAACTACTAAGTTTTGGTACATTCGCTATATCTTGATATTGGTGAAGGATCAAGAGTTAAACATTGTAGAGGCCGAAGATAAAATCTTGATTTACACTGTATCCAGAATTCATCCTCAGATTCGCTGTATTATGGGAGATATGATCCCTCTAAGTTAGGGTTCCAGCCTCTTCCAGAATTCATCCCTAAAACGAATGCCTGGGGAGAATTGATGTAGCGTGGGCTATAGAGGTCCAAATGAAATTCCTAAAAATTTTCTTGAAATACCATGGACTTTAATTTTTTTGGTCCAAATTTCCAAACCTGAGTATGAACCAGTGACATGTGGCATGTCGTACAACTTCACTGTTCTGAATAGTCCTGTAATAGGTCACCTTGGGAAAATGATCAGAAATACCAATTGGTGAAACCAATTCTAATGAAACCTATGTTTTTGGATCAGTGATATGCTATTTTACCTCAGTGAGAAATTTTAGACACATAGAAGCAGTAATTTCAGAGATATTACAGAAATAGTAACAGGCATTTCTGCAGAAGAAATTGGAAAACTAGGGCTTCTTGTTCCTGGAGCTTCCCTCCACTGTTTTCAGAAAAGGAGTACATTGGACAGCTCCATTTGAAGAGATCTATATTTCTATCCAATCAAATATGAAAGATTTGAAGTTTTGAAAATTAAGGTTTCTCTGACAAACCCTAGATCAGCCAGCTCCGAAAGCAGGACGGACACCTCAAATCGATAAGATCTAATATTTTGCTATTTGCATTTGAGGTTCTCATTTCAAATTGATCTATCACATCAGCTTGATGATAAGCTTGGTGAAGTTGAAAACTTCCAAGCATAGAAGTATTTGATCTCTCTAAAGAAAATGAATTGGACACCTACATGAGTAGAGAGGTTATAGTTCTAAAGGGAGATGAGCCTCAAAGCCTTACACATGAAGAACTTGATCAAGGCCAAGAAGATCATTGTTGATTCAATCACGGACCAACTTGTACCACAAGTGTCTTCCCTAAAGAGACCAAAGATGTTTGATTCCTTGATCAAGCTATTTGAAGATAAGAACATAATTCAGAAGATGGATTTGAGAAAACAGTTGAAGAATGTGAAGATTTAGAATGCATAACATCTTGAAGCGGTAGAAGAAGAAGCAGAGAATGGCCTCCCATGATCATGGGATTCATTCATGTGAGGAATGTGTGCCAAAAGGAAGTGATTACTTTCAATTGACTCTAGGAAGAAGAAGAAGCTCATCTCATAAGAAGAGAAGAAGAAATATGGGAGCAAATTGAAAATCAAGCTCTCACCATTCAAAGAAGATACCTCAAGTGATGAGGAATATGAAGAACTCAATTCTTGACGAACCTCTTATCCATCTTATCATTTGGATAAGAAATGATGATTTCATGGATGAACAGGATGATGAAGCAGATTGATCAAGAAGGAGTCTACCCATGAAACAAACAAAAGATAAGTATTCAATTGCCATTTAATGATATTGTTTTGTTATGCATTTGATTATATTCAGTTGATGTGTTGTTTGCATGCATGTGATGGGTAATTAGCTCATGGGTCTATACAAATCTCCATTGTTACTTATCTAGAATGAAACCTATTTGCTGACATATTGGATTAGTGCACAATCTCAATGATGTCATGGTAGAGATGGAAGGCATATAGAAAGTTTCTGTGAGATATGGATGAATGTTGTATTGGCTAAATAGTTGCATGATGCATAAGATTTTGTCGTTATGCATATGTAGTTCTAACCATGCAACTGGTGCATTTGAATTGTAGGAAAGGTCCTGTACAACCTCCTAAAAGAAAAGAAGGATGAGACTTGTTCCAAATAACAAGTGATGACATTTCAATAAACATGAATCTGAAGCTCCCAGGGTCAGAGACACCATGATGAAAGAAAGAGCTTCAGAGAGCGGTAGATCCACCTTGAAGGATGAAGACCACCATGGGTATGAGAGATAACTCAAGATGAAGAAAAGAATGCTATGAAAGAAGCTATGATCAAAGAATAACAGTTGATTATGGGGAATTATGTATACGATATGATTTCGAGACATAAAGGGAAGTACGTAGTATCTTCCATATGGATCTGCAAGAACAATTGTACAAAGCAAGAATCATGATTTGCCTCAGAAAGAATAGACTATGACATGACATACTCTATTGACCAGTATATATCAAGCATAGAATCACCTGTACAGAATGAAGAAGGAAGATAATACTCCACTTCAGGGGGAGTGACTACAGAAGATATCTGAGTTCGACACAGTACGACATGATGGACAACTTCTCGATGGATCGAGACTTTACCAAGATTAAAGTGGGTTTCAACCTTTAAAGTTGAATACAAAAGACTAGGATATGTTGATGATCTGACAAGACGAACTCATGGAAGATGTTATGATGATGTTTGGGACATAGTACTCAAACGCGAAAGCAAGCATGTGGTATCTTACAAATGGATTTGCAAGATAAAATATGTCGCTGATAGAAGTAAGGAAAGACTTGTGGCTAGAGGTTTCTATAAGAAAGAGGGAATTAATTTTGAAGAGACACTTACTCCAGGAAGCAAGGTACACTTCCTTCAGAACTATGATGGTAGTTGCTTCCATGATGAAGTAAAGACAATCCTTCTTTAATGGTATGATTGGGTAGGAGTTTTACATCGAAAGGATTTGAAGTTGAAGACAAATGGACTCAGATATATAAGTTGAAGAAGGGCCTCTATGGCATGAAGCAATCTCCCAGAGCTTGGTATGGCAGTTTCCTGTCAATTATGGGTTTGACCAAGAGTAAAGCAGATCCTAACCTTTATCTCAAGGTTGTAGAAGATGAACCTGTCATCCTATTATTATATGTGGATGACTTATTCTTGATAGGGAAGGAGAAACAGATCATGGAAAGCAAGAAGAAACTAGCAGAAGAATTAGAGATGAAAGACCTTGGGTTAATGCACTATTTCCTAGGTTTGGAAATATGACAAAGTTCAGAAGAAATATTTCTCAACGAGGGAAAGTATGCGGTAGAGATATTGAAGAGATTAAATATGTTGGAATGCATAGCCATGGCCACACACATGTATTCCAACCTGAAGCTGTTAGATGATGACTCATCATATTTAGTATATGTGACTCATTACAAACAGATCATTGGGTCATTAATGTACTTAACAAATACCAGACCAGACATTTGTTTTGCTGTGAACACCTTAAGTCAATATCTTGTTCAACCAAGATGGGTTCACATAGTAGCTGCAAAATATGTGATGAGATATCTGAAAGGGACTATAGACCTTGGTCTATACTATGATGGTAGCCATGACTACAAATTGTATGGCTATATAGATGCAGATTGGGTTGGAAGTATCTCAGACAAGAAAAGAACACTAGGTAGATTCTTTTGTTTGGGGTCTACTATGAGTTCATGGTTTAGCAGGAAATAGTCCAGTGTTTCTCTTAGAACAACAAAAGTAGAATACATAGTAGATTGCTCTGCTAAGTTGTGAAGCCATATGGATTTGGAAGCTGATATTAGGTCTCCTTGACCTAAAGATGGATACTACATTGATTCTATTTGATAACAAGAGTTGTGATAACAGAGAAACCTGTGTTCTGTCGTAACACATAGAAATCCAATAATTCTACATACAAGATAAAGATGCAGATGATGATGTTTCAATATTCCCATACTGAAGATATAGATGATGCTTTCAGTATTCACATACTGGAGATACAGATGGTGATAGTTTAGTATTCACATACTAAAGATGTAGATGATGATGGTTTAGATGGTGATGTGCTGACGAAGCCTCTGTCCCGAGTAAAGTTTGAACACTTTCGAGACAAGCTTGGTTTGGTTTGGAAAAGCCTTTCTTGAAAGGGGGAGTAGTGATGTTGCAATGGGATTGTATCATCTTGGGACATATGTCCAGAAGTGATCCAGAGAGCTCAGTATTCAAGAATGAAGAGGGATTGTATCATCCTGGGACATATGTCTAGAAGTGATACGGTGACCTTGGTCATCGAGAATGTAGCAGGATTGTATCATCCTTGAACTTTGGTTTAGAATGGATTCGGTGAACTTTGGTCATCGAGAAGGTGGCAGGATTGTATCATCCTTGGACTTCGGTTCAGAATGGATCCAGTGAACTTCGGTCATCGAGAAGGTGGCAGGATTGTATCATCCTTGGACTTCGGTTCAGAATGGATTCGGTGAACTTCGGTCATCGAGAAGGTGGTAGGATTGTATCATCCTTGAACTTTGGTTCAGAACAGATCCGGTGAACTTTGGTCATCAAGAAGGTAGTAGGATTGTATCATCCTTGAACCTCGGTTCAGAATAGATCCAGTGACTTCGGTACTCGAGAACGTGTGTTGATCTCGTAATTCCAATAGGAAGGATTGTCTGAGTTCCACAACTGTGTTGATCCCGTAATTCCGAAAGGAAGGATCGTTAGTAACTCCGTAAAGACCTAAATCTCATAATTCCTAAAGGAAGGATCATTGAATTGATCCCATAATTCCAATAGGAAGGATTGTCTAAGTTCCACAGATGTGTTGATCCCATAATTCCAAAAGGAAGGATCGTTAGTAACTCTATAAAGACCTAAATCCTGTAATTCCAAAAGGAAGGATCGTTAGTAACTCCGTAAAGACCTAAATCCTGTAATTCTGAAAAAGAAGGATCATTGAATTGATCCTGTAATTCCAATAGGAATGATTGTCTGAGTTCCACAGATGTGTTGATCCCATAATTCTGAAAGGAAGGATCGTTAGTAACTTCGTAAATACCTAATTCCCGTAATTCCGAAAGGAAGGATCATTGGTAGCTCCGTAAAGACTTGATCCCATAATTCCAACAGGAAGGATTGTCTGAGTTCCACAGATGTGTTGATCCCGTAATTCCAATAGGAAGGAATGTCTGAGTTCCACAAATGTGTTGATCTCGTAATTCTGAAAGGAAGGATTGTTAGAAACTCCGTAAAGACCTAAATCCCGTAATTCTGAAAGGAAGGATCGTTAGTAGCTCCGTAAAGACTTGATCCCGTAATTCCAAAAGGAAGGATCGTCTAAGATCCACAAATGTGTTGATCCCGTAATTCCGAAAGGAAGGATCGTTAGTAACTCTGTAAAGACCTAAATCCCGTAATTTCGACAGGAAGGATCGTCTGAGTACCACAGACATGTTGATCTCGTAATTCCGAAAGGAAGGATCGTGTTGATGTTTTGACGATGATGATGTTGATGTTTTGATGATAATGATTTTATGATGATGATGATGTACTGATCGAAATATCAGAGTGTGATGATGATGATATTTTGATGTTTTGATGATGTTGATGTTTTCATGATGATGATTTTTTATGATGATGATGATGTACTGATCAAAAGATCAGAGTGTGACGATGATGATGATCAATATGTGATGATGACGACATACTGATCAAAAGATCAGAATATGATGATGATGACTCTGTTCGAGAGTTGAAGTATGATGATGGTACTGATCATGATGTTACTAATCAGAATGTGATGATGTTGCTGATCGAAAGGTGAAAATGCTGAAGATGTCTTTGTTCATCAAAAGATCAAAGTGCTAAATATATTGCTGATCAAAATGCTGAAGATATTGGTGATGATCGAAAGGTCAAAGTGATCAAGATGTTGCTGCTGATCGAAAGGTCAAAGTGTTGAAGATGTTGCTGAAAATGTTGCTGATTGAAAGGTCAAAGTTCCGAAGATGTTTCTGATCGAAAGGTCAAAGTACTGAAGATGTTGCCGCTGATCAAAAGGTCTAAGTGCTGAAGATGTTGCTGATCGAAAAATCAAAGTGTTGAAGATGTTGCTGATCAAAAGGTCAAAATATCCTGATGTTGGTTAAAGAGTTGTTGTCGTCAAATATTGAAGACGAAGACTATATGATGTTGAAAAGATTCCAATGATTTATAGATGTGTTACCCTAATGATGTTGATCATGTCCTCTCCTACTATTGTTGTTGTTGATGTTCTTGTAGAATACCCTTCTCATTAAGGGGGAGTGTTGAAATATTGTAACTTTGAAGAATATTCTATATGTATCTTTTGTGGTCCCCGATGGTCCTACCGGGAGAACCACTTGTATTATATTGTACCTCGATGCTTCTAATCGGAAGAACTAATAAGAGTCATGAGGTTGTCCCCTCTATTTGTAAAGGTGGGTCATTAGCACCCCAGTGTGGTTACTTGAGCCTACATGTGTAACTCGAGCCTACATGATTAACTCAATCCTACATGTCAGATGAGTTAATTCAAGTGAATGGATGAATATAAATAGAGGTGTGGTGCTCCTCATTTGAGACACAGACACTCTCACTTGTGTAGCGCATTAGTGGAGAAGAGAAGTAGTTAGGGAAGGAGGAGGATCAGGCTTTGATCTCCTTGCTGGTTTTATCTTTTATCTTTTATATTTTTGGGGAATCTATATTGAGGAAGATTTTGCTGGGTTTTTCCCTTTAGGGTTTTCCCAAGATAAATCTTTGTGTTCCTTTTGTATGGTTGTGCTTGTCTATCTTTCAGTGATCCTGTTTATATTCTTTTGTTATGAATATGAAATGAAATACTGATATCTTAGCTAAGCATATGAAAATTTAACATTCCCGACTTGACTAAACCCTGCTAGGGCCGACCTCTCTAGGAGAGTCTAATAACCCTAGTGCCCCAAAACTGTGGGGACTTTAACCCTTATCCAATAGGAGGCTTACCCACAATGACTTGACATGACTTGTTTACATTATAGAACTTCCTGATAGGAACATTGAGTCATGACATGACTCAAGTACATCCCGAAATAAACCTCGGGTTACAATATATAAGAAATACAAGTGAAATACATTCCAAAGTTACATATACATCAACACTACCTCTTAACTAGGAAGGTATTCTTTCAACACAATTTTCAGCACAAGTCTTATACTCTGTATCTTCTGGATCATCATCAAGTCCTCGTCATATTCAAGTCATCTTCATCTTCAATTCATGTTCATCTTCAAGTAATCTTCATCTTCAATTCATGTTCATCTTCAAGTCATCTTCATCTTCAATTCATGTTCATCTTCAAGTCATCTTCATCATCGGATCTACATCATCACTCGATATGGATCACCACTGGACATCATCACTGGATCTGGATCATCACTGGATTTGGATCAACACTCGATCTGGATCATCACTGCTGTATCATCATCACTATATGGATCATCATTGGGTCATCATCACGGTTTTTATCTCTTGATTCTTCTCATCATAGGAATTTATACATAACCAACCCTTTTTCATGCTGGATGTACATCTACAGAGCCAGTCCTTTTTCATACTGGATGTATCATTATAGAGCTGGTCCTTTTTCATATTAGATGTGGCATATATACAAAACTAGTCCTTTTTCATACTAGATGAGTCTTCATAGAGCTAGTCCTTTTTCATACCAGATGTGGGATCTACCCAGAGCTAGTCCTTTCTCATACTAGATGAGTCTTCATGGAGCTAGTCCTTTTTCATGCTAGATGTGGGATCTACACGGAGCTAGTCCTTTTTCATACTAGATGTGTCTTCACAGAGCCAACCCTTTTTCATGCTGGATGTGGGATCATCACATACATCTGACAATGGAAGGAACCAATCCTCTCACAATGTCACAGCTCTTACATCTAACCATGGAAGGAAACAATCCTCTCACCATGTCGAAAGGGCACAACACTTACATATGACCATGGAAGGAACCAATCCTCTCACCATGTTAGAAGGGCACAACATTTACATCTAACCATGGAAGGAACCAATCCTCTCACCATGTCAGAAGGGCACAATACAGACACATCACTTCCTCTTGGGAGGAATCTCGATATGGAGAACACCAAGCTTCTCCCTGAAGTACTCAAACTTCACCCTAGCCAATGGTTTAGTCAACACATCAGCTATTTGTTCATCCATGACAACATACTGGAGCTTCACTGCTCCTCTCTGCACCATATCCTTGATATAGTGATACTTGATCTCGATATGCTTCGACTTGTCATGGAACACTAGATTCTCTGACAACTTTACACAACTCTAGTTGTCACAGTATATACAAGTAGCATCTAACTAGAGATCAAATAAATCAGACAGTAGCTTTCTCGGCCATACTACCTCACAACTAGCTAAACAGGTTGCGACATATTCTGCTTCAGCTACACTCAGTGCCACATAGAATTGCTACCTACTAAACCAAGATATCACACCTAACCCCATACTGAAGCAACACCCTAAAGTTATCTTCCTATCAATGGCACTGCCTACCCAATATGAATCAACATAACCCTCCAGGTTAATCCTTTGATCAGTGTTATACTTGATCCCATAATCAACCATACCCTTTAGGTACCTCAGAATGTGCTTTGCAGTAGTCAAGTGAACATGTCTCGGATCTGTCAAGTATTGGCTCAAGGTGTTCATAGCAAAGCAAATATCTGGTCTCATTTTCGTCAAGTACATCAAGTACCCAATCATCTTACGATACATCGTGGCATCAATTGACTTTGATGAAGCAACACTCAATAGCTTCAGGTTCGATGACATAGGTGTGGTTAATGCCTTGCAGTCTATCATCCCAAATCTCTTCAGGATCTCTACTGCATACTTCCCTTGTCTAAGGAAGATTCCATCCGTATTCTGCCAAACCTCCATACCTAGAAAATAATGCATCATACCCAAGTCCTTCATTTCAAACTCAACAAAAATATTTCTCTTCGTATCAGCAGTCAACCCATCCATACCTGTCACAAATAGATCATCTACATATAGTAGGAGCATCACTGGGTTGCCATCTTCAACCTTGTAGTAAAGGTTGGAATCTGCTTTAATCTTAGTAAAGCCCAAACTAGATAGAAAGCTGTCAATTCTACCGTATAATGTCCTGGGTGCCTGTTTCAAGCCGTACAGGGATTTGTTCAGTCTACACACATGAGACTCCCTGTCATGTGTCTCAAAACCGAGTGGCTGCTCCACATACACTTCCTCTTCCACTACACCATTCAAGAAAGTAGTCTTGACATCCATTTGGTGTATCTTCCATTTCATCACTGCAACCAGAGAAAGTATCGATCTGATGGAAGTGTATCTAGCTACAAGTGAAAAACTTTCTTCATAGTCTATTCCTTCTTTCTGGTAGAAACCACGAGCAACAAATCTTTCTTTATATTTTTCTATTCTACCATCTGCAACATGCTTAATCTTGTAGATTGATTTGGAAGTTACAACTGACTTCCATTCTGGTCTTGGGACAATATCCCAAACATCATTCTTCATGATTGATTGATGCTCTTCGATCATAGCATCCTTCCATTCTTTCCGTTCTACCGCTTCTTCGTAATTGGAAGGTTCTTTATTAATGAAATCACATAGTAATGCTACATAACTGGAACAAGATCTGGTCCTCTTTCTTTCTCTTTGATTCTCTTCTGGAACCTCATATCTTTTCACACCTTGGATAATTTCTCGTACCCAAGCAGGTTTCATGTTGTGAGGATTCTTTTCGTGAGGTGGATCTACAGGTCTTTGTGGTTCTTCAAATTCTCGATCTTCTTCTTGAGTTTCTTCGTTCATGATTGTATCATGAATTCTGGGTGCTTCTGCTTCTTCAGGTTCTTTAGCAGGTTTCTTTCTGGATTTGATGTAGGATGAATCTTCATCAAATGTTACATCCCTGCTGATGTAAATCTTCTTGAACCCTGGGAAGTATATTTTGTAAGCCTTCGAGCTTTCAGAGTATCCCACAAATATAGCCCTCTATCCTAAAGGATCTAATTTTGTCCTCTTCTCTTTTGGATTGTGTATGTACACTGGACAACTGAATATTCTGAGATGGTTGACTTCTGGTTTCTTGCCAGAGAAGAATTCTTCAGGAGTCTTGTTCTCGAGTACACTGTGTGGAGCACGGTTCTGTACATACATCGTTGTTCTAGCTGCTTCTTCCCAAAGATGCATAGGAAGATCTTGATCATGAAGCATAGCTCTTGCATATTCCATGATGGTTCTATTCTTCCTTTCTGCAATCCCATTCTATTGTGGATTATATGGGTTGGAAAACTCCCTCTTAATCCCTGAGTCTTTGGATAATTCTTTGAATTCATTTGAAGTAAATTCTCTGCCATTATCTGATCGAAAAGTTTTGATCTTATTTTCAGTGTGGTTCTCGATCAAGGCTTTGAATTCCTTGAACTTGATGAATACTTCATCTTTGTTCTTCATGAAGTAAATCCATGTCTTCCTAGAAAATTCATCAATAAAAGAAACATATTATGCATAGCCGCTTAGATAACTTGATGACTTTGGTCCCATACATCAAAGTGGATGATTTCCAAGATTCATTTTTCCTTGCTCTCACTACTTGGAAATGTCTTCTTTGTATTCTTTCCTTTCGCACGTCCTTTGCCGACTCCGTCATGTTTTGCTTGAATTTCTGGAGGACCTTCAACAGCTTTGCTTGCAAGTGGTAGTGCTCTATAATGCATGTGTGCAAGCCTTCTATGCCAAATTTCATTTGGTTCTACTGAGTCATGAACCAAAGCTTGTTTTGGTTGGCTCTTCAACTTGTATAGACCTCCTTCTTGTTCCCCAATCACTATTGCATCATCAAAAGTCTTTCCCTTTGGCCACATGAGAACTTGGCCATCTACGAAAGAAACACCCATTACTTTTGCATCCAATGCAGATATGGAGAGGAGGTTCTTCTTTAGTCTTGGAACAAATATCACATTCTTCATCTTCATAGAATTTCCTGAGTCTAGTTTATAGGAGGATTCACCACTACCTTTTATTGGATATTGGTAGTCATCCCCAAGTTTCACCTTGTGAGGTGACTCATGTTCAGATAGCTTCACAAATGATTCTTTGAATCATGTCATGTTCCTGTAAGCACCACTGTCTATGACCCAATCATTGCTTCCATGTGAAATAGTTCCCATGAGAGCAGAGATCAGCACATATTCTTCATCACTTGAAGAATCGCTTTCTTGTCTGATTCTCTTTGTGGAAGGTTCATCATCCTCTGCAACATGAGCATGATGTATTCTCATGTTTTCCTTATTCTTCTTTAAGTTCCCTTTACTAGGGAAAAATTTGGATATGTGACCTTTCTCATCACATGTGTAACATCTAATGGTAGACAGATCTCTTCTAGAGTGTGAGATCTTACCTTTGCAGTGATGATGGTTCCTTCTGATTTTCTTGGTGTGGGTTGTGAGATATTGACCTTCACTTTTCTTCTCGAGCTACTATCCGAGCTTCTTCTTGAGAGCATTCTTCCCATAGTCTGCTGAACTTGACTAACTTCTTCTTATGTAAGGCCTTAGCCTCATCTCCCTATGGAATTGGAACCTCCTCATTGATATAGGAGTCCAACTCATTTTCTTCCAGAACCAGGGAGATCATATACTTCTAGGCTTGGAATTTATCAGCTCCCTCAATATTTTCATAAAGCTTGGTATGATGAGACATCTTACCTGAAAACCTCAAATGAAAATACAAAAGATTTAGATCTTACCAGGTCAAGATGTCAGATCTGGATTTGGAGCTGAAATCCTGCAGTGCTGGTTCAATAGCAGATTAGGGCCTTGCTTTTCCAGAGTTATGTCCAACCAAATGCTTTGAATTTGATACCTAACTTTGATTTTGGGGAGGAGATCAATCCATGCCTAGGATCACTAAAAAATTCCTCTTCTGTGAAAATCCCTAATTTTTGGCAGTAGTGTTGGGTCTGAAACTGAAAAACCTTAGAATTGGATTTTGCTTCGACAGAAAGATGCGTCCTAAGGAGAAGAGTTAATCCAACCTTCTTTTGCTAAAAATATGTGGAGGAAAATTCACAAAGTAGGAATCCCTAGTTCCCACAGCTACACAGTGTCTTCTTCTTAGGTTAGATCTAATACCATGTTAGATTTTTATCATTAAGCAATAAATACATTGGGATTTTTAACTGAGAGAATAACAAGCACAAAAATCAAACACAAGAGACAATGAACACAGTGTTTATTCTTGGGGAAACCATAAATGGTGAAAACCCCACAACTTCCTCAAAGATAGAATTAGCACCAAAATAGAACCCAAAACATTAAGGTGATCTCTCGCCAACAGTAACCTTCTTTCTGTCTAGCACCAGTGTCTTCTCCTTCCTCAACTATGGGATACACTTGAGTGTGTATGAGATGTGTGATAAATAGAGAGGTCTGCTCTCTATTTATACTAATTCCCGACTTGAATAAACCCTACTATGGCTGACCTCTATAGTTGAGTCTAATAACCCTAGTGCCCCAAAACTGTGGAGACTTTAACCCTTAGCCAAGAGGAGGTTTACCCACAATGACTTGACATGACTTGTTTACATTATAGAACTTCCCGATAGGAGCATCGGGGCATGACATGACTCAAGTACATCCCGAAATAAACATCGGGTTACAATATAACATAAATACAAGTGAAATACATTCCAAAGTTACATATACATCAACATGGTCCACAATACCAGGGTGCTAATTTAACACAACTCCCAAACTTAAAGGATCTTTTTCTAGGTTTTAAATTGAGAAAAACATGCTCATCTACTTGGAATTCTTTTTGAGTTCTTTTAAGATCTGCATGAATCTTTTGTCTACCATGTGTAATTTTCATATTGCTTTGTACATATTTCACTGTTAGTTCCATTTCTTTTAACAAATCAGGTCCTAACATTAATATATCAACCAGATTATTCCATGAAATAGGAGTATTAGACTTCCTACCATACAGTATTTCAAAAGGACTAAGTTTAGATGAATCTTGATAATTATTGTTATAAGGAAACTCGACTAAGTGCAAATATTCTTCCCATTAGTTTGGTTGATCCTTAACATATCTTCTAAAACTTGATTTACTCTTTCATCTTTTCCATCCATTTGCAGATGATAAGAGATACTAAAATTTAATTTAGTTTCATATCGTTTAAACAATGACTACTATAAATTACTAGTAAACTTAGAATCCCTATCAGAAATTACCATCTTAGAATTTTATGCAAACAAAAAAGCATCCTTCATAAAAACATCATCAATATTAGCAACCTTATAAGTAGTTTTAAAAGGTATAAAATGAGTTGCCTTGCTAAGTTTGTCTACCACTACCATCACAAAATCTTTTTTTCTTTTGATTTTTAGGCAGTCCTGTTATGAAATCAATGCTGATAATTTTCCATTTCCAATTTGGGATTGGTAATGGTTGCAATAGACTTGTTGGGTGTTTATGCTCAACTTTAACCTACTAGAATTCTATACACCTAACTATATATTCATCCACTTAATTTTTCATATTGGGACAAAAATAATATTTTATTAGCATTGTTATCATTTTTTGGTAACCAGGATGTCCTGAGTAAGGACTCTTATGTACTTCATTTAAGATCAACAATTTAATTTCTGGGACATTGGGTACATATAATATGTTTTTATATAGAATTAGACCTTTTTAATTCAAACTGAAATCTGTTTTTATATTTTCAGATTCATTTTTTGTAACTTTTTTCTCTTAAATTTTTATAATTTTTATCCATTTTTACTCTGTCTTCAAACTTATCGTCCAATTCTGTTTTATAACTGCTAACAGCGGCTATAGTTTTCATATTTGCATTTATGCTTAAGGAATCAACCACCTTATTCTATTTTCCTTTTGTATGTTTGATCTCAAAATCATATTCATTAAGGAAAGCTAACCATCTTGCTTACCTCACATTTGGATTTTGTTGATCAAACAAGTACTTTAAACTTATGTTATCAGACATTAATAAAAATATTTCAACGATTAGATGATGGCGCCACATTTTCAAGGCATGTATTACAACATCCAACTTTAAACCATAGGTAGCATAATTCTTTTCATGTGTTTTTAGCTTTTTTCATTCATATGCTATTGCATTACCTTATTGTGTTAACACTCCACCCAGGGCATCATTACATGCATCAGTGCATACAACAAAGTCCTTATTTGGATCTCTTATTTTAAGATAGGTGAAGTGGTTAATAATTCCTTTAACTTTTTAAATCTTTCTTAACATTTTAAATCCCATACAAATCTTTTTCTCTTTTTTCATAAGGATATTATGGGATTTGCAATCCTCGATAATCCTTCTATGAATTTTCAATAATGACTTGTAATCCCAATGAACGATCATACATCTGATACATCCTTAGGAACACGCCATTCCATTATTGCTCTTTTTTTATCAGGACCCACTGATATCCCTTCCTTGGATATCACATGGCCTAAATATTGTATTTCATCTTTAAAGAATTCACATTTACTAAACTTAGCATACAATTTGTGTTATCTTAAAACTTGTAATATTATATGTGGATGTTCATCATGTTTTTTTTTTAATAAATTAGTATGTCATTGATAAAGACAACTATGAATTTAGTTGAATACTTACTTAAGACATTGTTCATTAAACACATAAAAGATGCTGGAGAATTCATTAGCCCAAATGGCATAACTAAAAACTCATAATGTTTGTAATGGGTTTTGAATGCAGTTTTAAATATATCTTCATCTTTAATTCTGACTAGATGATATCCAGATCTCAAGTCTATTTTTGATAATATCATTACTCTGTATATCTGATCAAGAAGATCATCTATGTGGGGCAATGGATATCTGTTTTAATTGCCATCTTGTTTAATTGGCAATAATCTATACATAAGTGTAAGTTACTGTCTTTCTTTTTAACAAATAAGATAGTTTCTCCCTAAGGGGATACACTTGGTATTATTTAATTTTTAGCAATTAACTCTTGCAATGGTAGTTTTAATTCATTAAGTTCGAGGATATTCATCTGGTAAGGAGCCTTTGAATTGGGTACAAGTCTAGGTACTAATTCATTAGTAAAATCTAGTTCTCTTTTCATAGGTAATCCTGGAATCTCAATACATCTGAACATTCTTTTAAAATTAGTATATCATCAAATTTTATATTATCTTCCTTATTCATCTATTCATCATTCATTACATGTACAACAAAAACTTTGCAACCTTTACACACATACTTTTTCATTTGTAAAGATGAAATCTGTCTAACCGGGACTTTCCTAGGTATTCATTTCACTACAACGGTTTCTCATTTTTCATTTAAGCATGTAAATTTTTTTTCAAATCAATTTAGAACTACTATGTGTTTTTCCAGCCAGTCCATACCTATTAAAAAATCATATGATCCTAGAGGTAATACATTTAATTTCACTTTAATTTTGAATTGACTCATACACATTTCACAATCTTCAACATAGTTAAATATCTTTCTCTTGGTTCCTGTAGCTAACTGAACCAACCAATATTTTTCAAACTTATTCAAATTCAAATTACAACTTTTTGCTAGACTATGTAACACATAGCTTAAACTAGCACCTGGGTCTATCAAAATAGACTCGGGGTTTGTTCTTTATTATACCTTCTATTTAAACCACATATGTTTGGTGATCATCCTATCGATTCTCCAAGGATGATTTAATTATGGGCATCTCATTAGCTACATCACCAATAGTTTCTTTTTCTTGTATTATATGCACATTGGTGAAATTACTCTTCCTGTCTGGAAAGTACTTCACATAATGAGGTCCCTGAAAATCCTGGCATTTTACAAGTTCTCCTTGTTCATTATTTTTAACATGATTGTTAAGTATGTCTCTGTTCTTTGCTACTATTTAATTCTATTGTGTATTACTTTTAAAGTGTGTCCCCTGATAAGTATTCCTAGGGTATTTTTGGGAATTATTTCTGAAATTTCTGCTGGACTTAAATCCTTTTCATCTTTGTTCAAAATTATTAGTTATTTTAACCTTCTAGTTAGGTACACCTTCTCTTTTATTTCTGCTTTGTTCATAATAGAAATTAACCTTCCTCATTGCATCCTCAACAGTTTTGGATTGTCATATTCAATTTTGTCCTTGAAGCTAAAAGGTAAACAACTCATAAACCTCTGTATCTTAGGCTTTTCATCGATGATATAAGGTACGTATCATAATAGACTTAAAAATTTACTACTTCATTCCTGCATAGACATTGAACCTAGCTTACGATCGTAAAATTCCTTATCACTTTCTTCATAATATTGTTTAGACAAAAAAATTATTTTAAAGTATTTCTTGAAAGTCCTCCAAGTTACATACTTTTATCTAATTGTTTTCACTATTTTTAAATCCTGCCACCATATATCAACTTTTCCAGTTAAGTTATAAATAGAAATTCTAGAGTTCATCCTATTTGAGTAATTGTAGATTTAAAAATACATTTTCATCCTGGACAGCGATGCCTCAGCCTCTTCTCCTTTTTCCACCTCACCATTAAATATTGGGGGTTTTATCTTCTTAAACTCTCTTGAAATTTTTTTGTAAGGTTTATATTTTCTCTTTTTATGGCTTATGTCACTATCACTACTTTCAGTAGAATATTTATGTTTCTCTTTGTGTGACCTAACATCAATTTATGAGGAGGAATTACTTTCATCACCAAATAATTTTAAATTTTTATCTTTACCCTTGTAAGATATAGTCCCAGATTGATATTCAAGTTCTTTTCTTTTATCCTTTCCTTCATTATGTAATTTATCCAACAACATTTGATTTAATTCTTCATGTGCTCTTAGGATTATTTCATTCCCTTCCTTAACATTATGCAGTTCATACTTTAAGTCCTTTACAGTTCAAACTAATTTAGATGAGTGATCATTTAGTTCCACGTATAAATTATTTGGATTATTTTGCTCATGTTGATGTGATCCATCCTCAGAAGATCCTCTACTCCTTCCATTTCCTGCAAAATAAAGATTAATATTTCTGTACATAAACAATTTTAAACATAAGTTAGTATTTTTTTTCTCTTTTTTTTTTGTATTGAGCATGCGAGTTGAGCCAAACTTCAGACCTAGTGTTTGAAATCATGCTTTGATACCACATGTAACAACTCAAAAATTAAAAAAAAATAAAATTATGGAGTGCTTAGATGAATTTAAGACCTAACCTGGCTTCACATAGCTTTTAAAAATTATTATAATCCCTACATCCCATTATAAACTTAGGACTTGGCCTATAATGAAATTCTTATAACACTATACTAGTATATAGGTTTTAAGTCTTATCATAGAATTACTTATTTCAAAAGTTGATGTGTCCTGCCTGCCTTGCCGTATGTTACACTTTGTGTGATTATCTTGTATTTCCATAAGGATGGATTCATCATGTTTTTATCATTTCAATCCCTCTACTTACAAACCCTATTTTGATGCTAGAGTTACAATGTTGTAGGCATTACTTAGCTTATTTCAGCTAAGGCATTTCTTAACCTATAATATTGCAGGTGTCTCAAATGAAATATTATCCCCCCTTGCATTCCAAAACAACCTAACTAGACAAAGGTAACAAGAACCAAGGTTTTATTAAAAATACTAAAGGAAAAACAAGTTCACTCTCAACTATAGAGAGTGGGTAACGAAAAATCAATCCAGGGGGAGGTAGGCTAAATATTTTATATCCCACGTGAAAGGGTTTGTGGTTCCATCCAGCTAGATAAGGAAAATAAAACCATACGAGAATGCTAAAGGGTTGGTTCCACTGTGTTATTGAACTGGTGAGCAGAGGCAAGGGCTCTCGGCCCTTATAGCATTGGGAAAAAAAAGGATGCACTTGACCTGCCACAGGTTCCTTCGTAGAGGTTTCAGGTAAGTTTCTCCTTCACATTGTTTGTTTTTAGTTTGATACAAATTATTTTATACTATCAAATTCTAAATGTTTAACCTCTATCCACTGTTTGACTAGAAGAAGGCTTTGATGCTTGCTTTTCGATGAAGTTGGTTTTGAAAGAGTGAGCTCGGGTCGAGGGTACCTGGCATCCAAAGTTCCTGGTAAAGCCTATGTGCCTTGAAACCCTACGGTCCTTAACGGTCTAAGGTGTGAATGATATAGGAAAAGATGGAACAAAGTTTCTCTTTTGGTATCGATTTGTTTCGGAGATACAAGGGTTTATACGAGCCCCCTCTATTTGATGGTAAACACTATCATGTTTTGTCTCTATAGCGTTAATGGAAGAGATAAATGGTTTTTACAATCCTTCAGTCTATGATAGGGGTTTATATAGAGATAATATATATTTTTTAAATCCCTTTTGTTTATAGACCATGGAGTCTGTGTAGGAAGTTGTATTACAATTGTTTGTAAAATATTGAAACTCTTAGTGTAAAATTTTAGCAGAGTTTTAAAGGAAAATAATCTCTGTGATTTTCGCTTTCGTTTTATCTAATCCTTTGAATATCTCTCGGTACTACTATGTAATTGATATATTGCTATTATAATGTGAAATATTTTATGTTTTCTTGGTTATGACTATTGCATCGATGCTTTTGTTAAAAAGACGCCATGCTAGTTTTTTAAATGGTTACAACATTTCTTTGTTGTTTGAACCTAGGGTGCTTTCACTGTAGGTTTCAGTTATTAAATAAATTCCTAGAAATTTAACCTTACAGGCCTCGAAACCTCGAGTTGTCTTAAATCCTTACATAGGGTAGTTTATTTGATATTGTAGTTATATCGAAAACTACTGTTTTGCTATTTGTAATTGTTATCTCTAAATTATTTTTTGAAAATGATAAGCCTTTTAGCTGTATGAAATTGATATTGAGTAATTATGAAAACTATAATCCTTGCGGCTGTATGAAATTGATACTGAGTAGATATTATTTTTCATATGTATTTTCTCTTTTTAAGGGTCTCGTTCCCTCAAATGACAGCCAATGTGTCTCAAATCTAGATTTGTTGTTTTTTGTAGGTTATAATTTTGATTGAGGGATTCATTGCATTTAACTAAGGGAAAGCCCTAACTGTAAAAGGAATTCATGTTAGGTTAAAAACGACGATAGCTCCGTGTAACCTCTTTGTTATTTTTGTGTGAGTTTATAAGAAAAATAAAGAAATGCAAATCATTTATTATTTATGTATAATACTTAATATTAGGTGAAGCTATATATAGTAAAATGATAACATTTCTAAAAAATAATAATAAAGGATAGTATACAATTTCTACAATGAAAATATGTTGAAGAAGTAGAATTCATTTCTCTTGTACTTAACTTATAATTTACAGGAAATAAAACTTTCCTAATTTATTTGAAAAACAAATAATAGTTTGAAATCTTTTATCATTGATGAAATCCTTTAGAAATAAACTGAAAACAAATTAAAGATAATAATCTAGAACCATATAGAACCTGTTAACTTTCAAATTGGGAAAAAATCCAAAGAAGATCGTTCCTCCCAATTGTCTCTTGAAAGCAGTTAAGATTACTTGCTTCAGGACCCCCGAGCCTGTTCACTGAACCATGAGGATGAAGATACTATGTAGAAGCTTTTTGTTTCCTCTTTGTAACTTAGCAGTCACACTTGCAGTTAATACTACAGCAACTCACTTTATCTTTCCCCGCATTGGATTCCTCTTGTGTGCCTAACTTTTCAATGTGCAACAATCCACATTGGGTTATAGTCTCTAGAATGTGTAGTGAGCCTCTTGCTCATTCGATCGATATGTGCTTTCCTAGATATTTGGGTCAGTTTTTAATTTAATAATCCACCTACTTAGTTCCTCCTTTCTTGGGAACATGAACACAATTTTAGGGAAGTTTCCTCCTACATCAACTAGAAAGTGAATGTTGTTGCTTCCATTTGTCATTTTTTCCTTCTACATCAGATCATTCCCCCTAGTGGTTCGATGAACACTCTTCAACAGCCCTCATTGGATAAGTGTCTATTATTTTAATTATTAAATAATAAAATATTCAATTACAGTCATCCTTGACCATCCTTGGTCAACAACATAAAACTTTACAATAAAATTTAAAGTAATGTCTTTCCACAACATAAAATGTTTTTAGTTCTTGGTGAGTTACACTGAGGAGCAGATTGCATATTTGATGACAAAGCTTCTATCTATGATGAAGTTCAAACACTTTTGGTATAAGCTTGGTATGGCAGAGAATGTCTCCCTCATTGAGAGGGAGTGCTGAGATTACATCATTATGTGTCATTCTCCAGTCTTATGAGTAGTATTAAGACAATAGACTTGTGAGTAATATCGAGTCCTACAAATATCCTCACATGATTGAGGTGGTGATGTTGTAAAGCTTGTGAGTAATATCAAGCTAAGTCCTGTGAGTAATATCAAGGTTGTAGAATTGCGAGTAATATAAAGTCAGTAAACTTGTGTGTAATATCAAGTAAGTATTGAGAGTAATATCACTTGGCAGTAGAGTTGTGAGTAATATCAAGGTCTACAAATATCCTCATGTTGTGAGGTGGCATGCTTTAGTGTGTAAAGTGGATATACTATGTGATGTATGGCTAGTCCAATTCAATAGGTGATGCAAGTCTCCTTTATGGATTAGCTACCCCTAGAGTGATTTACTTTAGCATGTGTCTATATGACTCTAGTAATACATATGATCATAAGTTCGAAAACAATACTACCGGTATGAAATAATATACATGATTAATTAATTAAACACATAAGGACCATGCAATATTAATTAAAAAGAGATGATCATAGAGATAGAGAGAGAATTCGAAATACCCTTGAATACCTTCAAGAGAACTCAAATTGAGAAGACATCAGTTCTAGTATCCCTGATTCTGACCCTGGTTGCATTAAAATATACATGATGTGTATGTTGTAATTAATCATGGTGTGGAGATAAAGGCAAAAGCTCCACCATCGATTTGGTTGTGTTATGTTTCGGCAATTGGGATTGTTGCCAATGGTATATCATGCTATCTAGCACATGATAGTTTTGCATCATGTAAATATGTACATTAATTAAAATAAACCTACAGCCAGCTATGACGGTGCAACGTTAAATGAAAAGGGCATGATTTCCTATGGTTAAGCGGGTGGGGGGAATGTTAAACCATGAGCCTATGGGGAAAATCCATGTGTTAGCCATTAAAATCCCTGATGTTAGTTGGGCAGTTAATGCTGGGTAGTGGTGGGTGGTAGGCTTTCCCCCATGCACTCTCCACCAGCTGGTTCAGTCACCCCCATGGACTAGAAGTGGTTTCCTCATGCATCATTTGGGATGCACGATCGGTTCTTTCCACTCTCTCCATCGTTCGCTGTTCATTCCTCACACAGAGGGGAGTTAAAAGGATCCACGATTCTATGTGTGGGGGTTCATTCTCCTCTTCCTCACCGACTATTGGCCTGAGGATCAGTTCTTCTTCTTGTTCACACAAAAAATATGTGTTTTGAATCCACCATTGTTGGACTGTGAAATGTTTCCATGGTTTTTAACTGTGGGATGTTTTCCATGGTTTCCTTCATGATATGTCTTCCTCCTGTCTATGTTAAGGATCGGATTCCTACCCGCATTCCTGTTGTAGTTGTCCAGATATTTCATTATTGATCATGGATTGTGGTTTTCTTTTGTGGTTCATTGGTTGTTGTTTCCCACATTTGTTGGTTGAGTTGCCTTTGCAATTTGGGATGCTATAGATCATTGTGGAATATTTTTTGTCACAATAGGGTCAAGAACGATTCAGGGGTTTGTTTTCCACTGTCAAAGCTATAATTGCTGGTATTGTTGCATGCATGCAGTGGTTGGTCTTCGAACTATGTGGAGTGGGATTGAAGACTGGATATGCTTGAGAAGCCTAGGTTTGGGGAGCCACACAGATAGAGTTAGATGGATGGATTTCTTCTCCACAACCCCGGAAGAGCACTAGCAAGGGAGGTCAGGGCCTGAGGGACTGTGAAGCAGAGAAGGGACTGATTCCTGGTGTCGGGTGTGTGTGGGTGTCTTAGGAGTCAGGCTAGCTCTTGTTTAGGTGTCCTTAGCTCTTCCATGAGCTCACCAGCTTAGCATTTAGCTTCTCCAAACTCCTTGATAGCCTGATAAACCCTATTGTGTGGGCTTGGCTGATTTGTGTACCTTGGCTATGTGTAAGCCTGCTTTGACCCTTATTCCTTGGGGAATCATGCCCAGCTCGGGGGTGGCAGTGTTGCTGAGAGATCAATGAGCATGTTGGCCTATGGTTGGGTGGAACATTGCATCGACGTAGCTGGTTGCGGGATAGTTCTCATAAGATAAGTATCCTTGTCTATTTCATCTATGCAATTATATTTATGGCTAATCAACTATGATGAACATGTTGAATGCCTGAATGTATGTTTGCTTCCACTATGTATGTGAATGACTATGCATCTTAGCATGTTTTATGTGTTAAGAATTTTATTTCAGCATTTTATGTATGTTCATGTTCATGGGGCTAGTTTCCCAGATGTTTGATGGTTTGGTAGCATCCTCTTTGCCGGTTGGAGGGTCGGGGACGTTACAGTATGGTATCAGAGAAAAGGTTGCAGCATGGGCCTGAATGGGCCATGAAAGGTCAGCTAGCAAAGGCAAGTTTGCTTCTGCCCAGCAAAAATCAGAAGGAATCTGCACATGACAGGAGAATTTTGAGAAATTTGAAAATTTTCTCTAAGTATTCAAACCGTCGGCCCATCAGAGGACTAAGTGCGAAGGTCCTCTGACACAGTGGAAGAGTTAGTCTGATGACCACCCGTCGGAGGATAGCCAACAGAATATTTCACAATTTCTCTATGGTTCGTTGGCCATCGACGGAGGATAGAGGATATGGGAGCTGCAAATTTAGTGGAGATCAGCCGAAGACCACCGAAATGCCGACTCCACTTAGATGAAAGAACCTCCGATGTTGACTGTCAGTGATCGGCAAAGAATAGGAGACGGTTGAGCTGATGAAGTGGTGGAAAGAATATTAAAGAAAATTTTTTAGAAAATTTTTCTAGGTCTCAGATCGTCAGCACATCAAAAGACTTAGTGAGAATCCTTTCTGATGCCCCAAACAGTTAGTTGCAAGGATTAACAATATAGAATTTCCCATCGGCAAACTTAGAGGACGTGAGCACTGAAACATCGGCGAAAAAAACAAGATGATAGTTGGTTGGACCGCCAACAGCGACGACAGAGAGAAAAATTTTGAATATTTTTCTAAGGCGAGAAAATCATCGGCGATCAAGGCCACTAAGATGAAGGGATCATCGATGACATGTCACCGGAGGTTAATAGATTGATCAATGACAGTTCACTATTTGGACCACCGAAACGTCGACGGAAGAACCAAGAGGATAGCGGGTTGAACCGCCGACGACGATGGCAGAGAGGAAATTTTGAAAATTTTTCTAAGTCATTAAATCATCGGTGATCGACGATGATTAGTTGAATTCGTCGCTGATGGATAGACAATGGAACCATTGATGAACTACGTCGGATAAAATTAGTTGATTGGGCATCCACCATTGTGACTAGCTAGTGGACTATCCTTCCAATGGATAGAGTCCCCAACCACCGATGCTGTAGCGGATAGTTGTTCCAATAACCGATGCGATGGAAGATAGAGGAGAAAATTCTCGAAATTTTTCTAAGTCATGAGATCATTTGCGATCGAAAAATTTTAGCTGTTGGCATCGCTGATGACTAGAAGATGCGGTCGCCGATGAATAGAGGATGAAGCTACCAAGGTCTAGTAAAGTAGATCGATGAAACTTAGTTGAAGAAAGATCCAATGCAAAGAAGAAAAGAATAAATTTCAAAAAAAATTGTAAGTGTTGGACCCATCGGCGATCGACAGAAGTTAGTTGATGAGACCGCCAATGCCACGGTAATTAGTCCTCTCGACAGACGATGGAGTATTAGGGTCTACGAAATCCATAGTAGGATCGCTAGCCACCATTGCGGCTGCTTAGAAGACTAACCGCCCTATTTTAGTGCACCTGAGTGCCAATACTTCGGGAACTACAATTGTTGAAATTGCTGATGCAGCGCACAAGGAAAGAAGATTTTCCGAGAGGAAAATTTTCTGAAATTTTTTTCCAAGTACCAGAGACATCAGCAAAACTTAGTTGTTTGGATCGTCGATGCGACAGAAAACATCGACGGAGTTTAGAGGATCAGACTGCCAATGGTTGTGATCGAAAAATATTAGAAGATTGGAGCAGCGATCAAAAAAATTAGTCTTCCGTGCGTCTGTCGTTGCGGCTGTTTAGTGGCCTACCCTCCCGACAAAAAGTTGTTTCAACCGCTGATTGGATAATTATAGTTGAAGAGACCGCCAATCGAAAAAGATTAACGATTGGTGAACCGCCATTGCGGAATCCTAGAGAGTCGTCCGATGAGTAGAGGATCCAATCACCAATGCAGATCAGAAGATTAGACCACTACAAGTACAACACACTGGAAGGGAACAGGTGAACAAACCGTCGATGATCCATGGAGAAAGTTAGTGGATCTGGTTGTTGAAACTCCAGAAAGATGGTGGAAAAGAGACCCGATGAACTATCCTTGGCATTGTCGATGCCGTTTGGAAAGCTTACGTCGAAGAAATACAGCTGAGGGAACCACCAATACAGTGAAAACCTAAAGCTAATGGGACCCCCAATGAGCGTCAGAGAATTTAGTCATCTGGGTCACCGAAGTGTAGAAATACTAGTCCACTAAGGGTCCGAAACATCAAAAAATTAGTTGGGATGAGACCCAATTTTGACCAAATAAAAATTGAGGGTTTGCAGTAAAACTAAATCAACATAAATTTAAACTAAAGAAAAACTGAACTTCATGACTCAAAGACTCAAAAAGATGACCAAGCCAGATTATTTATATACAAGATAGAAGAAGACAAATGAAACTCAAGAAAAATAAGGCTTGAGAACTAAACCATTTACTGGTAAGTTCTCTTCGCACCCTTGCAGATCTTGTAACTTATAAGTGGAAGGTCCAAGCTTTGCTGCAATCTAGAAATGGCCTACCCATAACTGTTGGAATTTCATGTGTTTTCCTTTCTCATCATGGGGGTGGTCCCACTTGAGGACCAAATCTCCCACTTCAAACTCCTTTGTTCCTGCCTTGTGCTTGTTGAACCATCTCTTTATTACCTCTTGTTGTTGTTTAAAGCACTCTCTGGCCCTAGATCTAGCCTCTTCTGCTTTTAGAAGATTACATATCCTCATCTGCAAAACTTCATTCTCCGACCCTCTAGACTCTTGAGCTATTATGTAGGAGGGTAGCATGATATTGGGGGGAAGAATGGCTTATTTACCATACACAATGGTATATGGTGACACTCCTAACAAAGACTTGGGGGTGACTCTATCAGCCCAAAGGGCGTTTGGTAGCATTGAGTGCCAACTCCTCTGGTTTTCTATCACAGTCTTCTTTAAAATTCTAATCAGATTTTTGTTAGTATATTCAGCCAGGCCATTTCCTTGTGGATAATAATTTGCATAGTAATGCAAATTTATTCCTTTCTCATGAGAAAAAGCAGTTAATTTAATCGATGCAAAGTAAGTAGCATTATCAAAGACTAAAGAAACTGGAACACCAAACCTGGTCATAATGTGGTCCTGCAGGAAGTTGATGACCGTGTCTTCATTTATTTTGCGCAGCGGAATGGCTTCGACCCAGCGAGTCAAGTAATCGATTGCGGTCAGAATGTACTTATGTTGTAGGGAAGAGTTCGGCTTTATCTCCCCAATAATATCCAACCCCCATTGTTCGAACGGCTCCATGATCATCACAGGCTTTAGTAGTGCGGCTGCTTTAGATTGCCTTCCACTACACCTTTGACAAATATCCCACTTCTGGACATGGGTGTGTGCATCTTTGAAAAGAGTGGGCCAATAGTAACTGGCCCTGAGAATTTTGTGAGCAATGGTATCTGCTGAAAAATGTCCCCCAGCAGGCCGGTCATGCAAATATGTCATTACTTTCGTCGTATCTTCTTTCTCTAAGCATCTAAGAAGAACTCCGTCGTAGTTTTTTCTAAATAATATTCCTTCAACAATTTGATAGGAGGCTAATTTGAGATGCAGCGCTCTTCTTTGCTTAGAATTCCAATGTTCGAGAAACAACCCTTCCTGTAGGTAATGCACGAGGTCTCTATACCAAGATTCAGGGGCTGTGAACAAAGGACATACATCCATCAAATGTAATTCAGCCTCATCTTCCTAGCCGTGTTCATCATTGTTCCCATGTTCAGTCATTAGTTTGCACAACCGCTTCCCTTTAACTATAGAAGCTGGCTTGAATTCAAGGTCATACTCTTGAAGAGCCGTTACCCAATTGCCCCTTCTTTCTCCTAACTCCTTTTGTACAAAAAGTGACCTCACTACTGGGTATGGGACGATCACCTTGGTTCGATTTTTTAATATATAGGGCTTGAATTGTTTCACTGCTTTGAATACTGCATAAGCTTGTTTATCAATAGCTGGGTAATTTAATTCGACCCCTTGTAGTCCAGTGCTCATCAAATATATTGGGGATTCATCCCCCCATATTCCTTTTGGGTAAGCTCAGTTGCTAGTGAATCATCGGATGCAAAGGTATACAAAATAAAATCTTTGTCGAAATCTGGGCTTTTTAGAGAGGGTGCGTGTGCAACAGTAGTTTTAATTTTGCTAAATGTGTTCTTCTGAATCTCAGACCATTTGAATTGTGCACTTTGCTTCACCATTTGCTGCAAAGGCTTGACAATCTGAGCGAAGTCAGGCACAAATCTTCGCATGAAGTTTATTGTTCCCATAAATGATTGCATCCCTTTTTTATTATGGGGCAAGGGAATCTGTTCAATTGCTTTGATCCTTTCCGGATCTATAGATATTCCCTTCTTTGAAACTACGTGTCCCAACAACTTACCCTCTGTGATAGCGAACACACATTTCTTGGGATTGAGTGAGATGCCATATTTCCAACAGCGTTCAAAAATCTGCCTTAGATGGAACGCGTGTTCTTCTCTCCTCTTTGATAATATCGTAATATCATTGAGGTATATCACAACACTACGGACAATCAAACCACAGAAAGCTATGTCCATATCCCTCTGGAACATGGCTCCAGCATTTATAATCCCAAAGGGCATTCTTCAATAACCGAAGGTTCCCCATCTGGTCCTGAATGTTGTCTTTAATCTATCTTCTTTGGCTACTAATACTTGATTGTAGCCTGAGAAACCGTCTAATAAAGAAAATAGTTCAGAACTTGAGACCATTTGTAGTAGTTGTTCCATGGGTGGAACATGATAGTTATCTTTATTTGAAGCATGGTTCAAATTCCTGAAATCCATGCATAGCCTGATTTCTCCATATTTTTTTCTCACTGGTACCAAATTTGAGACCCATTCAGAGTGTCTGACCTTAAAAATGATCCTAGCATCCAATAATTTCTTAACTTCATTCTGAATCAGAGGTTCCAATTTGGGGTGCATTTTCCTTAAAGGTTGCTGATAAGGTTTGACACCAGATTTAATGGGGATGACATGCTGGATGATGCTAGTGTCATATGTCTTCAAATACTTGTATGTCCAGGTGAAAACATCTTTATATTTATTAAAAAGACTGATGAACTTATCTCTTTTGGCTGGTGAACAGCATTTGCCAAGATTCACATATTTAGGATTTGTCTTAGTCCCTAAATTTATCAATTCGAACTGTAGAGATGAGCTGTGAGTCTTCACGTTTGCTGGCCTTCTAAACTTTTCATTTAGATCGAACATTCTTGCTAAGGTTCTGACTCCTTTAGGGATGAAATTACCATACTTCAACTCGACCTGATGTTCTTCATCGTCTATAATTGCTCCTTTAAATACCTCGTCATTTGTTAAGCATTCTATAATCTACTGATCACCATCGAACACTCGTAAGTTGGTAATCATATCAAGGACCGAGGGCCTGAAAAGCAGTTCAACGGAGCACGGATTTTTAGTAGGAACAAGCCTAGCAGCTAATGTGGCTATCAAGTCAACTGCTGCATTTTTTAGTCTTGGAATTGAAACAATATTAAATGCATTAAAACATTTGAACAGATCCCATACCTCATTTTGATAAGCTTTCAAGTGGGGAGAAATACAATGTAATTGATTTCGAATCTGTTTTACAATTATTTTAGAATCTCCAAAAACTTTCAGATTACTTACCTTTAATTCAATTGCTTTCCTCAATCCTTGCACCAACGCTTCATACTCAACTGTGTTATTCGTACATTCAAACTCTAATCTACATGAAACAAAATGTTTATTCTTCTTGGGGTCGATAAGGACACAAGTGGCCCCTAACCCTTCTAATGTCTTAGAGCCATCAAAAAACAATGTCAAGAAATCACTCGCTACTGCATGTGAATCTACTCCTACTACTAAGTCTACTATTTTACAGTCAATTTCATTAGCCTATGAGAATTGAAGGAGATCAAGTTGGGTGTCTGACGTGTTGTTGGCTTCTTCTGCTTGGTAATTTCTTGGTTCCAACTCAATAAAATAATTTCCCAACACAGAATCCACTGGTTCATTATTTTCCTCAATTTGAGTAACGTTGTATTTCATGTGAGGTTCCCTCAAAATTTTAATTTGGTTCGGGCTCCCTTTATACGGCAGCCACAGATGCGACCAATCTGAGGCAAAATATCCATTTAGTTTTGCTGACCAGTCTCTGCTAAGGACAAGCCCATAAGCGTCTGGTATATCGGCCACCACGATATCAATGACTTGGCACACTTTATCATTCGATGACAGGCGGACTAGGACATCCTCCATCTCACCAATTACCTTTACATTCGTCCTGTACAACTGAACAACCCTCGACGTGGATGGCTTAGGCTACCCATTTATCTTTTTACAGACTGATATTGGCATGACGTTAACCGACGTCCCTGAGTCTATCAGGCAATTATGTACATTGTGATTAAAAATTTCAAAAGTGAGGAGGAAAGGTGATGTTTGTTCTTAGACTTACCTCCAATGCTGGTTTCTCTGATTTATTCTTCCTCTTTAGGCTGATTGTCAGTGAGCAACCTCTCATCCGATGCTTCAAGCGCTTTGAATAGTCTTTCCTTTTGCTACGGCACTTTATACATTTCAAATAGTGAAACGTTCGCCTTTACCTTCTTTATATCTTCCACGATGTCATAATCCATCCGCGGTTCAATGGGATGCAGTTTATCAGCATTCATCTTTTCTTCATTGGGCTTGGCCAACGTATCATTCTACCTAGGATCTTGGCTAGTAATGGTGAATTCGGGAATTTTATCAGCTGCGGAATTATTTTGAAATTTCTTAACATTTTTCTACAGCCTTTTGATTTTTGGGAATATGAGACTCTCTTCTTTAACCGACCCTTGGCTCCTTGTTGTAACGTTCGTTTCCATGACGCTCTCATATCGCCAATTCTTTTCTCCCTCGGCATCGAATAACAAAATGGAATTCCACAGAAACATGGTCTCATCTTCTTGTTCTTTCATTGAAGTGGTACTGTCCTTCTTTTCTTCATCTCCATCTTCTGTTAATTTAGAATCTAGCAGCTGATTCATAATGAACATCATTGAGTTTATCCATTGAGGACAATTCTTTTCAGAGTGGGGCTATTGGTGGAACGTGAAAAAATTGTCCATTCCTACCTCTGTTAAATTCATAGATGCTGAATTGTGAGGAGGAGGTTGGGATTTATTGTTATCCTCCCTTTTCTTGTAATAGGGCTTGTAGAACTTATGAGTTTCCTTTTCTTTTTCCAAGTCTATGATTATGTTAGAAATCTTCTGCATCATTTTTTCCATACTTTCAAAATATGGTGATTGCTCTTCCTTAGGCTTAGCAAACAACAAGGATTTCCTTCCCACACCTTTCTCTCCTGACTGTTTGGGATAATCTTTGATACTTTCTCTTTCAGCCTCTACCTTTTCTGCCTCCCCATAAGTTTCTGCTAAAGTGGGCTTGGCCTTCATTTTGGTGAACATAGTCAGCTCGGGTCCTAAAGCCGAAGTATAATGTTTGATTAGGACTTTATCTAAAGGTCTGTCAGCTTCAGAAAAATTCTTGAGGTATGCTGCAAATCTTTGAGTGAAGCTGTGCACCTTCTCTTTTCTCTCTTTCTTTAAAGTGCATAGTCCTTTCATGAGGGATGCATGAGTCTTTTGGATTGCATATTTACTTCTAAAGATCCTTTTGAAGGTATCCCAATCAAGGATAGAGTTCGTAGGCAAACCAAAATACCATGATGCTGCAGCTCCTTTAAGGGTGTGCGGGAATAGTCTGCAAACTACATCTTCATACTCCCCAGCCCTTAACCCTTCTATTGCCAAATAAAAACTTTGCAAGTGGTCGTCTACTGATATCTTTTCACTTGGGTCGAATTTGGGCATCATCTTTTCAAAGGCTTGAGGTAAATCATGTAACGGAGGTGTCAGGTTTAAAGGTGATCTGGCTCTCCAGGCAGGTGGTGGATTCGGTGGGTTGGGTGGTTTATTGGCGTTTACGCCTGCCATGAGTCTGGGTGGAGAGTGAGGAGGTGAGCAAATAAGAGTGTGAGCAGGAGAACTATGAGGAGTATCTGGGCCTTCTTGATTCAAAGGAAGTACAAATTCCTGTAGGGTTGTTTCTACAAGCTCTTCCCAATCCTCAATAAGCACTAAGTCTTCCAATATGGGACGATCTTTCCTTTTATAATCTCTTTTGGGCAATTCAGGGATGATCGGAAATCCTCTGATCTTCTGCACGTATGACCTAGTGTGTCTTCTCAGATTATTAACAACCTCGTTGTCAACAGAAAACAAATGTTCTCTACCCCTTTCTTCCGGAATTGGATTATGAATCCCACTACTTTCTGAACTGTTACCGGTGGCCCTCTTTCTAGCGCCAAAAACTGTTGAGGCCTGGAAATTTGCAGGCAACAATAGCAAGGGATTCTCCCCATTCAAGGTTCCCAACTAGCCCGTTACTATTTGGTATAGGGAATCCGTCCGGTTTGTGGTCTGGCTACCGTAGGTCAAGTAACAAAAATAAAGGTTTTACTGGTTGCGGCCCGGTCCACCATGTGTATTTTTTTGTATTTTTTGACTTAAAGTATGATATGCACGTTCCTAATTAACCATGCAGGGTGATAAAGGACGCAAGGAGTAGTCACAATGTAATGTGCAGGTTCTTACCTCTCGTCTTAGAACTCACAAGCATCTAAATCACATATGCAGCAATAAAGTAAAACTAACTATCTATCTATCTATCCCCGGGGAGCCAAATTGTAACTTATTTATGAGTAATGTGTATTGTGCATGCATTATAAAGAGAAATTACAGATAGCTGATATTCCTTCCTACAACACATGAATGATTAAAGATATTTAGACAATTAGATAGCCAATTGTTTATGAACAGCATGCATTACTCATGGTGGTAATTTCACAGAATAAACCAGAAATCATTCAAACAAGAACATATGCTCTAAGAGTTAGAACGATCTCATAGTTAATGGACAAAAACTGGAAAAAAGAAATAGTTCATCTTTCACCAATCCATAGCATAGAATTTGAACATCCCACCAAACTTTATCCAACAGGAAAACAATAATTCTTTATTGCAAAAAAAAGTAGTTCTTCTTACAATATCTCTTTACATGTCTAACTAGGAAAAATCCCCTGTCAATTCTAACTTTCAAATATTTAAACTAACAGTTGACCGCTTGGGCTGCCCTCCCAAACGCGTGACCTTTCCGTCTCTCAAATGTTTTAGATCCCTACTTTTATCTTTTCTATGTGCACTCATGATCCATTTAGTAACTGACATCTTTCAGGTTTGCGCCTTTGTCACTACTGATCTTTGTCTTCTATTTCGCTTGTCCTCCTTGCGATCCTGCCGATTTCAGTTCAATCTTTGTCAAAACTTCCCAGCTATGTCTTCACGCCGTGTTAATCTCAACAGCCCCTTGATTCCACCTACAATTAATCAATGTGCATCATTCATTGGGATTGCATTCTAAAACAAAACGTCAAATTAGATCAACCAAAACAGCTACTCAACAAGAAAGATCATGTGCATGACTGTCATGAAGCTTAACAAACGTCGGCACCACTATCTCATCTACCTACGGGTTCGAAATAAATCACCAACGACAAGAAACAAAGAACTCATTGGCGGCTCAGAACGCTAACATTGGCAGGGTAGACCTATTCACAGCTGCATAAGCGGGCCTTAACAGGCGATGGGTACTGCGAAAACACTTAAGCACATCGGAGTCGGAAGAGTTAAGACCTAAGCTGTGGTGGGAAAACTTCTTATTGGAAATCAGAAGGACAATGACATCGATAGCCAAGTTCTTTGTGCGGCCGAACGACAGAAGAAAAAAGGGTTATAGACATGCGACTAGAAGACCGACATGCATCGGCGGACGAAGCGCTTACACATAAGGTGCTTAGCTGATTTGGGAGCCACAATGGCGAAAGAGAAATAGACAACAACCTCCAGTCAGATGAAATTGATAAGTGTTTTAAAACTTTAAAAATTTGGCAATGATTGAAACTGTTTCACCTCAGGAACAACGTTTTTCAAAGAACACTTGACCCAATTCATCTTCGACTAAAAAAAACAGACTCTAACATCGGCGACCCGCAACAATTTCCAACACAAGCAATTTCTGAAACAAGACGAGAGTTCATCTTCGAAAATCATCCAAAATTAAAGCATGACCAAAAATTCACGGCTCCAATTGATTCAACGTAGCATTAAAATCTTAAAGGGGGGTCAAAAATTTAAAGAATTTGGGGAGAACAGTTGCAGCTGCAAGAAGTGGATATGCATTAAAAGGTTTTATAAATCTTGTAGTTATGCATTGAATGGATGCATATGAAAAGTATGAGTAAATGTTGTAGATATGCATACATAAGTATGGCTGCAAATGTTGTGATGCAATGCATGAATGCATAGAGATAGTACATGTGTTATTATGAATAACTAATGGCTGAAATGATGAATTCATGACAATTCTGGAACCATTTCAAGAGTTGTTATGAATGCATGATAGTAAGTGCATGAAGAGGGTAGTCATGATCAATTGGATGCCGAAAATGCTCTATGGACGGGCAAGGTGGTACAATGATATGCTTGTGAAGTAAGGAGTATCTAAGGAGTATTTAAATTGCATAAATGATGTGACTATACCTTGCAATTTTAGTATGATAATGATTGTGTGAAGTAAATGAGTTTTGGTAATATTGATGTGATTAACAGCTGGAAGTATTTGAATTCTATAATTCTGAAAATGCTTCAGTGATTGTTGCAACAATGAAAAAGTTATATGCATCAAGACTTACCAAGTGTTTGGATGATTGAAGTTCATGCTTCAGGTATATTGTTTGGGGCATGACAATGTGGGTAAGACCATGACAAAGGCTGAAATATACCATGTGAAAGAGCCAAACCTCATGGGAAGAGTCTCATGACTATGAAAATAGTCTATATGCATAATGAGTTGTCAATTTAGACTTGTAAATTTCAGATTTGAGAAATTGCTGACGATTACTAATCACTATTGGCTTGCATAGAATTGTGTTAGGAGGACACATTGTAAGTGGGTGTTCATGTTATGCTAGTAAGCATAAATTATAATGGGAATAGTGGTGCTTCTTACAAGAGACCAACAAGTGAGGATCACCTAATTGCTAAGCAAATCAATTTTTGTAGTAGACAGAGTTGAAAATTCCTATTGAATTTAATTACCAATGTCATTGCTTGGTTATGGAACAATCAATTTGGATTGTATTATTAGATAATGATTGACTATTTGGCTACTTGATGAATGTGCCAAGGGTACACATTGCAGGAAGACCATGCGTGATTCCTGAAGAAGCCAAGATTTATGGGGAGGTTCTCCCCTATCTTGGAAATGGGTTTCAGGTGAAACTCCATTGGACATTTTGGAAATTTCTCATCTGCACTACATGTTTGGTAAGTGACATGAGTGAGATGGTATATATTATTTCGGTAAGACATGTGTGGATATGAAATGTAAAAAGGATTTGGGATGGAAAACCGAGGGACTATCAACTCAGAGAAGGGAGCCCCCATTCCTCCTTAACGAATAAATACTGCCTCGGAAAATGGATGAGTGTTCTCTGACCCTAGCTAAGAATATGCATGTCAAATTGTTAAATTCAATATGCAGAGCATGTTTTGATTTTATTTCCATTATGGAAAATTGCTTGAGTGTGAATACGGCCTACATGGTTCACATCGGAAAGGGGTGCACACTTTACCGATGTCAGATCATGAAAGGGTTTTCAATATTAATTACACCCTAGGGGATGGGCGCATTCCTGGTCTCTCAATACTTAATAGTGAATGATATGAAATGTGATTCCAATTTTAGAACAATAATGCTAATGAGTTGCTTATATTGTGTGTATTGTCAAGATAAACAGATGCATTCTGGTGTTGCACACTAAATGGACTATGGATTGGACTCATCCTACCTCCTACTAAAGAGCACAGAGAAGGAGACATTCTTGAGGGACTGGAGAGCAGAGAAGGGGATAGTTTCTTGTGTTGTATGGGGTAGTGGAAATAGAGCTCACTGCTGGAAATGAAACTAGGAAATGGTAATGATAAAGTTGCCTTCCTAGTTCATAAATATGTACTGGAAGGATGCGTTGGGCTATTATATTCCTCGTGATCCATAGTAGATCCTAGACCTAGAAATGGTCGTTTATTGTTGATATAAGTGCATGTGTTGTTGTTGATGGCCTGATAAAACCAGCTGCGTTGGCTTGGATGATTGGTTGTTGATATAAGTGCATTGTTGATATAAGTGTATTTTTTATATAACTACAGGTGATTTGTTGATTGTATAATAAACCCAACTGAAGGTTGGCTTGACTATGTAATTATTTGATGTTGTGGAAATTGTGGAAACGTTATAGTGTTGGCTTGACTACCTATAGTATGATAAACCCAACTGTTAGCTGGCTTGGCTGAGTAGCCTGATGTAATGTCCCCTTTTTGGAATTTTATTAAAATGCCCAATTTTCCAAATTCTCTCAATTTTGGCTCTTAACTAGTTTTGATGTCTAGACCTCCAAATTGACCCAAATGCTTCCAAATTTTATTTAAAGGTACATGACCGATAATATAAATTAAATATCATGCTCGTGTATGTTTATTAACCTCCCAATTACATATACAAACTTGTTTAATGTTCTGTTCAAAGTAGGATCCTTTACTAGCAAATTGGGGCTGCAATTCCCCCTAGGTAATTGCCGGAAATGGCTTCACAAATGATCCCAGAGTCACTTGAATTTATGAAAAGAGGCTGGGTATGTGTAAGGGGAATTTTCAAAGTCTCATATGCATCATGGTTCAGTTTATGTCATCTGTTATGACTCTTTCCAAAACAATCCCCAAGTCACAATTTCGACCCTTGGGGAAACTTGCACCAAATCTTCTCCCAATGCAATGAAAATGAGTAAATTGGATTCCAATGCTTAAGTACTGAACATGAGACTTGAAATACACATTAATTATAGTCCATCCATCATAAATTTATCATGGATACATTCCTCCATTCGAAATAATAAGCATTACCATGGCATATATCAAAATAGGGTGGAAATGATCATTGTTTGCTCATTAAAAGTCATTTTGACATACAACTCTTAATTTCAACTTGAAACTTTCTGAGAATGAATAAAAAGACTATTGAACTGATTTCAATAATAAATTTACAATTAAAGGCTCTCCCAATTCAAAATCATCAGCATTACAATGGTTCACAACAAGATAGTGGGGAAATGGCACTATTTCTTCATTGTTCAACATTTTTACATGAATTATTTTGGGTATTTTGACCTGAGAGTATTATGAACATGAAATATATAGGATATAAATCATAACATAAGATAATGAGCATTATAATATTCCCCAAAGAGATCAATAGCTCACCCAAAGCGCAATCCCTCCATTGGCATGAATATGGTGTGAAAGCTAGAAATACTTGAGAGAGAGTGTTGTAATAGAAGAATACACATTCTTTCTTGTAGCTTACAGATGCAAATAATAATCCATTAAATCTCCATGAAATACCTGAGTGGCATTTCCAAACACCAACTAGGATGGGAACCTTTCACCCTTGAAATTGGCTTAAGCAAGAAAACTAGTCATCCACTAGCTCTCACAATTCACATATGACAATTTAACAAATGAGCAAAAGCTTCTTCTCATGGCTGATCCCTATATTTTATAAAAATTATTGGCATTCTAAGGTTCCAAATCCATCCATAAACCAAATCCAATTCAAATTGGTGTGTCTACTGATGCTATGCCATGTGGCCTCTCTCTTCACCTTCCCTCTTCTCCCAAATTTGAGTAGGAGCCTCTTGGCCTTCTCCAACTCCCAATTTCGACCTCCAAGGTGCTCTATTCATTCCTGACATGTCATTATGTCAGTATGTCAGCCTTCATATTTTACTTGGGTCATAACTGTCATAGAATCTCCATCATTGGTGTCATAGCTGTCATAAATGTAAGGGGAATCTAGCCAAGTGTCCATGAAACTCCCATTTGTCTCTTCCTCTCCCATGTAAGTTACAATTCATCCCAAATTTTACCTATGAAGTATATGTAAAATTATATTAACATTATAATCCATACAATAACATTAGACTTCCCATATATTCAAATTTTCAAGAGAAAGATACCATTTAACATAGGAATTCTAGCTAGTGTGGGCCCCATAGTCTCCATGTGTCTTCATGCTCTATTGACACTTCCATTTTATCTTTTATTTATTTACTAAAAATAAATTATTAAATATTTATCCCCTTATAATGTCTAAACATCATTTATTATCCCCCTTATTCCAAATCTCAAAGCTTCCACCACCAACCTAGGAAACTAGTGATTTTCCCCTTGGCAATTATTTGACTTTTAGCATCCATTTGACAACTTTCATGAATATGGAAAATGTGATTTGGCCATTGTGACCCAATTCCAAATTTGGGACATTACAAATCCTCCCTTCCCAATATTGCTTGTCCTCAAGCAATTTCAAACATGGTTGTTGAATGTAATGTCCCGGTTTTGACCTCGTTACATTAGATGTATATGATGTATAAATTGTAAATGATCAGGGTGTGGAGCTAAAGGCCAAGGCCCCACCATTGATCGGTTATGTTATGTTTTGGATTTGAATTGTCACCGATGGTATATAGGGGCATGCGACATATATTATGTTGGTCGTCATGTAAATACGCACCTATAATTAATTAAATGAATCCGACCAGCTACGATCGTGGCAACTAAAATGAGAAAGAGGCATGATTTTCACAAGGATAGGGGTGGGGGAAATTGTCAGCCTTGGCCAATGAGAGAAAAACCCATATGTCTTCTTCCTTTGTTTTATTCCAACCACTTTCATTAAGAAAGGCTGATGGTGGTTGAGGCAGTTATGGTCTTGGAAGTGGGGTGGTAGGACTATCAGTCCTCACCCACATGCACACTCTACCCATGATTTTCTTGTTCATCCTCTCACGCAGATCTTCTTCTCTCCACGACTGTGCGGAAGGCTCACGCATTTCCAATTTTTCGCATCCTTCTTGTTGTTTGTTCATCCACGGACAAAAATGGAGCTGTTTTTCCTCACGCAGGACCTCCATTATCTATTCATTCCTCACAGGGTCGGATTGTTTTCCACGCACAGGATTTTCCTGGTTTTTATCCATGTATTTTTCCTCTACGGATCTACGGATGGTTTGGCTGTATTCTTCCCTCATGGACTGATTCGTGGGTCCTGCGTTGTCGTTTTCATTCACACCCAGGCTAGGGAACTATAATCTCTTTCCCAGCATGGTCTATGTATGTTTTCCCAGTGACTTCATTGCCCAAGGATGGGTTGAGTTTTCCCCACATTGTGAGCCGCGTCCATTGATGCATTTCGAGGGCTGTTAATTTCCCCAGGCCATGAGCCGTGTTTGCTGTTACATTTGGGGACTGTTGTAGATGGTTTGAAGTCATTTTCCCCTGTTAAGCTGTAACAGCTGATTGGTTGCATATGTGCAATGTCTGGTCTTCAGACTGTGTAAGGAGTAGGGATGGGGGCTTAGTTTTGCTTGATAAACCTGGTGGCTGGAAACCACATAGACAGAGCTAGAGGACTGGCCTTCTTCTCCATCACCCCTGAATAGCACTGGAAGGAAATGCAGGGCCTGAGGGACTGTTAGTAGAGAAGGGACTGATTCCTTTTGTTGGGTGTGTTTGGGTGTATTAGAGGTCACGCTAGTTCTGGTGTAGGTGTTCTTGGCTCTGTAATGAGCTCACTAGCTTAGCATTGAGCCTTTCCCCAACTCCTTGATGGCTTGTTAAACCCAACTGTGTTGGCTTGGCTGTGTTTTGTATATCCTTGGCTATGTGTAAGCCTACTTGTTCCCTTATTCCTTGGATAATCATGCCCAGCTCGGGGGTGGCAGCATTGCTGGGAGATTAAGGAGCACGCTGGCCTATTGTTGGGTGGAATGTTGTAGTGACGTAGCTGGTTGCGGAACAACTTCTTCATAAGATAAGTGATCTTGTGCATTTTTACTTCTGCAACCTTAATTTCTGTTAATTATATGATGAACATGTTGCATGAATGCTTGTTTGAATGTATGATGTTTCCGCTGTGTCTGATAGATGATTGCATCTGTGCATGATAAATATTCATGTGAGCATATTCTAGTTCAATATACAAGTTTAAGCATTATGTTTCAACAATTTTGTGTATGCATATGTTCATGGGGATCTTAGCCTGGGTGTTTGAAGCTTGTAGTCGCGTCCTCTTTGCCAGTCGGAGGCATGGGGACGTGACATTGAAGAACCTGCTTTCTGTATGATTCTTTGAATTTTCCACTAAGATTCCCACTTTGAGTCTTTGAGATTCTATGAAGATTTCAGAGAGGAACCACCATTCTTGCTGCTACACTACTCTTATTAACATCACCTTATTAATTTTGGAATCCATCTCCCATACTTCTTGTTTCCCAAAGAATTTGAAATCAATCCGACTAAAAACTATACCATGGTCCCATTGTTTGCATCACACTCCAATAATTAAGAGTGCTCTCCAACCCATACCATTTGAAAAGAGAATTCCTGGATCCCATTTTCTTATATGCATTCTTCCAAACATCATGAATGCATAATATATATCATCAAACTATATATAAACATAATAATAATGTACATCAAGGAGGTGCCTCACCAATAAATCATGAAAGTGCTTATACCTCCCAATGAGTAGACTATCATTTGCCAAGTGCATACAAGCTTTAAGTGACCAATCAAATATGCTCCAATGACATAGGTGAGGATACCATGTCCCACTATTCTGCTCCAAAGATATATAATGTGTTTCAATATAATCATCCATGTGTTCTTTCATCCAAGGAGTGAATGAAGAACCTCCACCAAAATCTGAACCAAATAATGAGCAAAGAAAACATGAAGACTTCAAGTGGATCAAAGAAGTCTCATCAATACACCCATGAATATGTATATCATCATGAAATAACAGAGGATTTTTCTTCCAATAAGAATGTTCTTCAATCACATATCTCTTCACCCAAGTGTGTGATGAAGTTCCTCCAACATCAAATAGACTAGGCAAGGAGCAAGGAAAATCATGGGTCTCCAAGTGACTCAAGTGAACATCATAGGTGCACCCATGTAGATGTGTATAATCATAATATAAACAAGGATTCTTCTACAAATGTAAATAAGATGGTTCTCTAATAATTACATCATCAAAAGGAGAAATAGAATGTCCATGCTCTTCATGTGGCACCATAAAAAATAATCCTTTCACCCATACTTCATTAGGATGACTGCTGAAAAATTTAGAAGTGTAGGATGTAGGAGAAAGAACCAACTCACCCAAATTATCATTTAGTGCAAAATTGTCATAATGTGAAGGATCCATAGGGGTAGGATCATGCAGCTCCTTAAAAAGTTTGAAACCTTTGTCATATATTGGTTCCAATGTAGAGGAATCATGTTCTTCTTTAAAAATTGCATACCCTTCATCAAGAGACAATTCAAGTTCCTCTTCAACCACATCTTCATATACATCAAGTACATTCAAATTTCCAAATTTCTCATGATCCACCATGTCATGAGAATCCTCCAAAGAATATACCATTTGACAATATAAAACATAGGAGGAAAAACAAGTGTCTTGCAACTTTTCAAGAAGTTGCTCATTTTGAATTGTGAGCTTATGAATAACTTCATTATTCTTCAAGTAGGATTCATGTAAACATTAACTAAGCTCAATGACATTTTTTCTATCAAAAAGCAAAGACATGAAATTACCTTTGATGTTGCACATTGCTCTTTGGATATTCTCCATGTCTTCAAGGAAGTATGGCTCCTCCAAGGAAGTAGCTCTCCAACAAGAATTTGATACCAATGCTTTAGTGTCATGGAGTATGCTAAGGGCCTCTTGGATCTTATTTTGATTCGTCTTTAAGCACCCTTGAAGAAAATGAGGCTCTAGCAAATTAACATCCTCATATTCTTCCTTATTTCTTGGACAATCTTCATGAAGATCAAGTGGTGATGGGGAACTTGATCTTGTTTCTTCTTTAACTGCTACAAGGTCTTCATTTTCAGGTTTAATGGAAGTCTGGCTTGCAGCAACACTTTCAAAATTGATGTCTATGTCACCAACATAGAGGTATGAGCACCCATCAATAGGTACTCCTTCATAGTTCAAGCATCCATAAGTAGATTCTCTTTGGTCCATGTCCATAGTAGAATTTGTTTCAGAATGATATTCAATAGTTTCAATGTACTCTTCTTCCTTCTCATGTGATGTTTCCTCATCTTTTTCAAAATCATTTGGGAGTGAATTTTGATCCTCTTCATGTAATGCCTTTTCTTCTTCACCACCCACAGAAATTTGTAGCTCCTTGGTCTCCTCCCTAATTGTGCATTTATTATTATTCCTTAATGAGTTCTTATTTGAATTATTTTTTATAAATTCCTTCAACCAATCATTAAGGTCTTCACAATGAATAGTTTTATGTGCCAATTTGAATGCTCGATTAACCTGCCTAGACATATCATCACCACATGGATTAATGAATTTATTCAATTCATATATACCATCCGTAACTTCAATAGGTTCCAATACCATGCTCTCAAACCACTGTAATGTCCCCTTTTTGGAATTTTATTAAAATGCCCAATTTTCCAAATTTTCTCAATTTTGGCTCTTGACTAGTTTTGATGTCTAGACCTCCAAATTGATCCAAATGCTTCAAAATTTTCTATAAAGGTACATGAATGATAATATAACTTAAATATCATGCTAATGTATGTTTTTTGACCTCCCAATTACATCTAAAAACTTGTTTAATGTTCTGTTCAAAGTAGGAGCCTTTACTAGCAAATTGGGGCTCCAATCCCCCCGGGTAACTGCCAGAAATGGCTTCACAAATGATCCCAAAGTAACTTGAATTTATGAAAAAAGGCTGGGAATGTGTAAGGGAACTTTTAAAAGTCTCATATGCATCATGGTTTAGTTTATACAATCTGTTATGACTCTTTCAAAAACAACCCCCAAGTCACAATTTCGACCCTTGGGGAAAATGCACCAAAACTTCTCCCAATGCAATAAAAATGAGTAAAATGGATTCCAATGCTTAAGTACTGAACATGATACTTGAAATAAACATTAATTATATTACATCCATCATACATTTATCAAATATACATCCATCCATTTTAAATAATAACCATTACCATGGCATATATCAAAATAGAGTGGAAATGGTCATTGTTTGCTCATTAAAAGTCATTTTGACATACAAATATTGGGTATTTCGACTTGAAACTTTCTAAGAATGAATAAAAGAGAATATTTAAATTATTCCAATCATAAATGGATAATTAAAGGCTCTCCCAATTCGAAATCATCATCATTACAATGGTTCACAACAAGATAGTAGGGAAATGACACTATTTCTTCATTGTTCAACATTTTTACATGAATAATTTTTGGTATTTCGACCTGAGAGTATTCTGAATGTGAAATACAGAGGATATACATCATAACATAAGATAATTATCATTATAATCTTCCCCAAAGAGATCAATATCTCACCCAAAGCGCAATCCCTCCATTGGCATGAATATGGTGTGAAAACTGGAAATAGTTGAGAGAGAGTGCTGCAATAGAAGAATCCACATTATTTCCTATATATTAAACATGAAAATAAGACTCCATTAAAGCTCCATGAAATACCTGGGTGGAATTTCTAAACACCAACTAGGATGGGAATCTTTCACCCTCGAAATTGGCTTAAGAAAGAAAACTAGTCATCCACTAGCTCTCACAATTCACATATGACAATTTCACAAATGAGCAAAAGCTTCTTCTCATGGCTGATCCCTATATTTTATAAACATTATTGGTATTCTAAGGTTCCAAATCCATCCATAAACCAAATCCAATTCAAATTGGTGTGTCTACTGATGCTATGCCATGTGGCCTCTCTCTTCACCTTCCCTCTTCTCCCAAATTTGAGTAGGAGCCTCTTGGCCTTCTCCAACTCCCAATTTCAACCTCCAAGATGCTCTATTCAGGATTGACATGTCATTATGCTAGTATGTCAGCCTTCATATCTTACTTGGGTCATAACTTTCATAGAATCTCCATCATTGGTGTCATAGTTGTCATAAATGTAAGGGGAATCTAGCCAAGTGTCCATGAAACTCCCATTTGGCTCTTCCTCTCCTATGTAAGTTAAAATTCATCCCAAATTAGACCTATGAAGTATATGGACAATTATATTAACATTATAATCCATACAAGAACATTATATTTCCCATATATTCAAATTTGCAAGAGAAAGATACCATTTAACATAGGAATTCTAGCTAGTGTGGGCCCCATAGTCTCCATGTGTCTTCATGCTCTATTGCCACTTCCATTTTATCTTGTATTTATTCAATAAGATAAATTATTAAATATTTATCCCCTTATTATTTCTAAACATCATTTATTATCCCCCTTATTCCAAATCTCAAATCTTCCACCCCCAACCTAGGAAACTAGTGATTTTCCTCCTTGGCAATTATTTGACTTTTAGCATCCATTTGACAACTTTCATGAATATGGAAAATGTGATTTGGCCATTGTGACCCAATGCCAAATTTGGGACATTACACCTGATAAACCCAACAGTGTATTGTCTTGATTGGCTGCAGCTTGATAAACCCAATTGTATATTGGCTTGGATGGACGGTTTGAGAAACCCGACTGTAGGTTGGCTTGAATGTGCGTGATATATATAAAAGGATGTTATGAAGTATCCTACGTGCTAACCTAACATACAAGTCCATAGGTGATCCCAAGGCTTGCAAGGCGAAGCAGGATCCTGTGGACCAAAGAGGAAATGCACAATATAGATAAGTATTGGATTATTTTGCAATTTCTTGCTTATGAATATACATCTGTATATGATTTGGTTATGGTGTTTTAAGCTCTTATTTTAGAGATTATATATATATATATATACTTATGCATTGTGAAAACAAAAGATTGTTGAATGCATGTATGGTTGAAAATAGAATGTGTCTATTTGCTTAAAATAATTATGAATGCTGGAATAGTTAATTCCCTACCCAAGAATGGACATGAATGAGATCATGTCTCTGTTGGGAAGGCATTAAAAATATGAAAGTCTCCTTGATGAGACTTGGATTGTCATGTTGATTGGGCAATTAATTGACTGATTTTTATTTTATAATTGGTCTGACAAAATTTCAATGATGCATTTCACAGGTGAGAAAAGTGAAATCCAGTGATGCACATTGATCATGGTAGCTGACCAAAAGCTATTGGATTTGGCTGGAAGTCTCCTTCAAACAATTTCCCAGACCTAAGAAAATCTTGGAGAGATACTCAAGATAAAGAAAAGTTCCTAGACTTGGGGATGAGCCGAAAGCTGAGAAACAACAAGAGAAGCTCATGGAAGCCGAGGGGCTTGGTCATGAAAGTTCAAGTAAATAATTGAATGTGGGACAGATCTGGAAAATTTTGAAATTTTGATGTGCAAATGGTATATGCATTCCTATGTATTGGAACACTGAGGACGATGCTATTCCAATGGGAAGGGGATTGTAATATCCCCAGTTCTGACCCCGGTTGCATTAAAAGATACATGATGTATATGTTGTAATTAATCATGGTGTGGAGGTAAAGGCAAAAGCCCCACCATCGATTTGGTTGTGTTATGTTTCAGAAATTGAGATCGTTGCCAATGGTATATCGTGCTATCCGGCACATGATAGTTTTGCATCATGTAAATATTCACATTAATTAAAATAAACCTACAACCAGCTACAATGGTGCAACGTTAAATGAAAAGGGCACGATTTCCTAAGGTTAAGGGGGGGGGGGATGTTAAACCATGAGCCTATGGGGAAAATCCATGTGTCAGCCATTAAAATCCCTCATGTTAGTTGGGCATTTAATGCTGGGTAGTGGTGGGTGGCAGGCTTTCCCCAATGTACTCTCCACCAGCCGGTTCAGTCACTCGCACAGACTAGGAGTGGTTTCCTCACGTGCCGTTTGGGATGCCCGATCGGTTCTGTCCACTCTCTCCATCATTGGCTGTTCATTCCTCACACAGAGGGGAGTTCAAAGGATCCATGATTTTGTGTGCAGGGGTTCGTTCTCCTCTTCCTCACTGAATGTTGGCCTGAGGATCGATTCGTCTTCTTGTTCACATAGAAAGTCTGTGTTTTGACTCCACCATTGTCGGACTGTGAAATGTTTCCGTGATTTTTCACTGTGGGATGTTTTTCGTTGTTTCCTTGGTGATATGTATTCCTCCTGTCTATGTTGAGGATTGGTTTCCTACCCGCATTCCTGTTGTAGTTGTCCAGATATTTCATTATTGATCGTGGACTATGGTTTTCTTTTGTGGTTCATTGACTGTTCTTTCCCACATTTGTTGGCTGAGTTTCCTTTGCGATTTGGGCTGCTATAGATCACTGTGGAATTGTTTTGGCCACGATAGGGCCAAGAATGATTTAGGGATTTGTTTCCCCCTCTCAAAGCTGTAATTGCTGGTTTTGCTGCATGCATGTAGTGGTTGGTCTTCGGACTGTGTGGAGTGGGATTGAAGGCTAGATATGCTTGAGAAACCTGGGTTTGGGGAGCCACACAGACAGATTTAGATGGTTGGATTTCTTCTCCACAACCCAGGAAGAGCACTGGCAAGGGAAGTCAGGGCCTAAGGGACTATGAAGTAGAGAAGGGACTAATTCCTGGTATTGGGTTTGTGTGGGTGTCTTAGGAGTCAGGCTATCTCTTGTGTAGGCATCCTTAGCTCTTCCATGAGCTCACCAGCTTATCATTTAGCTTCTCCCCGCTCCTTGATAGCATGATAAACCCTACTATGCGGGCTTGGCTGATTTGTGTACCTTGGCTATGTGTAAGCCTTCTTTGACCCTTATTCCTTCGGGAATCATGCCCAGCTCAGGGGTGGGAGTGTCGCTGAGAGATTGATGAGCATGCTGGCATATGGTTGGGTGGAACGTTGCACCGGCGTAGCTGGTTGCGGGACAGTTCTCATAAGATAAATATCCTTGTCTATTTCATCTCTGCAATTATATTTGATGGCCAATGAACTATGATGAACATGTTGAATGCCTGAATGTATGTTTGCTTACGCTGTGTATGTGAATGACTATGCATCTTAGCATGTTTTATGTGTTAAGAATTTTATTTCAGCACTTTATGTATGTTCATGTTCATGGGGCTAGTTGCCCAGATGTTTGATGGTTTGGTAGTGTCCTCTTCGCTGGTCGGAGGGTTGGGGACGTTACACCAGTTAACTCTTAGTGGCGATAAATAAGTTTCAGTTAATTAAGGAATCAATTCAATTCCATTCAATCAATTAACAACTTAGTTAGAGGCGGCGAAACTCAATGAATTAATTGAGGACGGATATCTCCATTTAGGGTGTTAATTATGAAGTGCCAACTTGGCACCTAGTCTTGGGGGGGCGGGGGGGAGCACAATGTTGAAGATGAAACAATGTTCTGAGTGTTAACAAATTAGTAAAGTATGCATCTATTCGCCAACTTCTTTGTATGATTGAATTTGGTTTGTTATTAAAGTGATATGCACAGTGGCAAGAGAAATGTAGTGTTTCATTTGATCTCTCATGTCTTGTGCTCTCTGATCAAGAAATATGATATTATGCTGTAATCATTCTTTGTAGATTATCAATCATACTCTAAGATTGTTTATTGGGTTTTTTGTCATTTGAATCAGAGGAGTGTTTCCCCAAAATATATCACGTGTTTTATGGGTTGATTTATTTATGTATTTGGATTATTGATGGGATCTATTTGCACATTAATTGTGCATTAAAGTATTAAAGTTCAAGTTTCATTATATTTGCTCAAACACAGATAAAATTATCTTCCACCTATAAATCTTCATTTAAACATTAAAGTCACAAGTTTTCATGGTAAATTTTTTAAACTTTTTAAACTTTCTTCAAATTAAAAATCCCAAAATTACTTTTTCTTTATTAAAATATTACAAAATTTGGTAGTATTAACTATTAGAAAGTAATTTTACAGAGTTATTAAAATTGTTAGGTGTACCTTGTATTTTCAACAAATAAAAGTTAATTTTTTTTAATTTATATCAAAAGGTATGAAAAAAAAAACCCACAAACTTTAATTTTGCAAAATCCTCACTAATTTTATTAATTTAGTGATTTTAAAATATTTGAAAGTTTCATTTATGGTACATTATAAAATTATTATATTTCTAAAAGTAAATTAAAAAGTATTGAACAAAATGAATCTATTTTTGTATTCTAAAATAATGCATCTACTCATTAAAAAAAAACTTAAAACTATTTAATATTTAAAACTTAGCTTATGTATTTAAATTAGGAAACTTTATTTGCAAATATAAACATAAATAAATAATTGTATTTTTATTTACTTTAATTTACTATATTTAATATATGCATAAAGCATGTGCATTAAGTATATACATATAAATCTATAAATGATCATATTTATTATTAGATGCATGTATTTTTATTTATTATAATTTACTTAATTTAATATATGCATGAAGCATGTGCATTTAGTATATACATATGAAACTATAAATGATCATATCTATTATTAGATGCATCGCAACCCTTTATCACTTATGGAGTTATTAATGATCATGTATAATGTCATGCTAACTAACTTTTGATTAATTTTTACATAAAAAAAGATACACAACTATTTTTCTTATTCCTCCTTTTAATATATCATCTTAAAAATAATATTCCAACAAAACCTTGGACAAAGTATGCCACTCACATCTTACTGACCTAAGTACCTCTCGAGCCAAAAGCTAGCTATCTGTGATGAGGTCACTGGTTCCATTCTGGTTAGGTCCATCATGGTCAGGCTTATATTTGTCCGTAACAAATTGATGGTCCCAAATAGCCGAAAGTTCTTTGAAAGGAGAAAAACAAAAACACACGTATGGACCGACCCAAAAAAAATTTTGGCCTTTTGGATAAGGGCCAAAAATCGAATGGAGGAAATTGGGGCCAAAACTAGTGGCTTAACCTTTGCCAGCTCTCGTCCGCAATTAATGTGGATCGGTCCATTTTGGATTGGACGCAGGAGATAGATTGGGGATTAACTTCACCATACAAATACCTTTTCCCAAATCCATAGAGATTGTAAATGATCAAGAAAGGCGTCACTTTTCTACGGATAGTGGGTCGAGTCTGATGGAAAGTAAAGAGACCCTCCATGATTCTTCTCGTCTGTCTACGCTGTATCAATTAGTCAATTGTATAGTGAGTCGGTATTGAACAAGTGACCGCATTTCAAACCAAATTCAATGAAAGAAAGATATAGAAATCATCATGATGGACTTTTGCTTCTGGATTTTGCTTTTATGATATAATCAAATCCTCGCCGACGTTATTTCAAAATATTGGCAATGATCACGGTGGACTTTTGCTTCTGGATTTTGGCTGAATGATATAGTTAAATCCTCGCGGACTATATTTCAAAATGGGTTTGATTAATAAAATCTCCGCGAGTGGTTTTCGCCGGATTGAAGCGTATTTTAAAAGTCGTTCATGTCGCTAGTTCTGTCATAAAGTAGCGCTGACAATCAAACACAAACTTCATGATTGTGTTTCGAGTGTTAGAGTGTGAAAGAAGAAATGTTACTAGAGTTGACGTGTTTTACAATTTAGTATAGGACAGATGTTAGATGATATATGTATTGTTAAGACCTGAAGGTCTTTTAGAAGATGTCATTATTTCTATGGATTGATGAGAATACGTTGTTGATTTTATGATCTTACCATAATAATCCAATTTAGGTCGATATCCCTTGAGCTTGGACGACTCTGGCTAGCCACCGGGGACGCCTATAGAGGTTGCAGATTAAGTGGGGCATACCGGGATTTTAGAGGTATTCCAACAACCCTTCCTGGATAGACCTTTCAAGGTTAGCTAATCGTCCAATTGATAACTCGGGTGATTAGCACAATTGACTATTATGAACCACGAACACCTACCTTCCTTCTTGGGCGATTCACTGGAAAGACGCTCCAGCGACGTTATCCCTTATCCTTCGCTTGCTATGCTCAGGCTATAATATAATGTTACAAAAAATAAAATAAAAAGAAGTTAAAACTATAGATTTTGGTTTATAAAAAATATTCAACAGAAAATACAAAAGAATAACAAGTTAGTTTTATTCTTTATCTTAAATTTTAATTTTGCCAAAAACTATAAAAATTAAAATCAGTGTAGATTCATTTTAAATAGGGATCTACCAAGTATATATATAGATATAAAATTTATTTACATGTAAATTTCATCTTAAATTTTTTATATATATAAAAATTTATATTTAATAAATCTTTGACAAATCCCAATAAAATCTAAAAACATAAAATTTATCTTAAATTTTTTTACACATAATAATAAAATTATAAAAAATATATATATATTTAATAAATCCCGATTTAAACTAAATCTTTGTAACCTATTTTTATAATAAATAATTACTTTTAAAATGTAAACCAATTATCGAAAAATTGTTATGAAAAAAACATACAATGAAAATGGTGATCACCTATCAAAACTCGAGATTTACCATCTTATCATATATCAAGTCATTAATGCATCAAATAAAAAACAAGAAAAAATGTAAACTATCGTGACATTTGCAAAATACGGCAATAATATCAGTGTGGCAACTCTTTGTAAAATCTGCATAGATCAAAATCCTAGGCTCTATCAAGCCTCAAGAGGGATCAAATATTTGGAGGTGCAAACCTCTTCTTATGTAATGCACTCAACTATCACCTCTCGGACCAAAAGCCACATCTTTTTATTTAAGGTGGATATATAATATTTTTATTATTAATATTTCACACTATTTATGGCGACATATAATATTTTTAATTATTTTTTATTTTGTTAGCAAAGAACATTACAACATCTCCCCCATACATGGTTTTAAAACCATGTGCAAGGCCCTCCTAAAACCATGGGTTGTTTAGGAAGCCTTGCACATGGTCTTAAAACCATTTGCAACGATCTCTTAAACCCTGTACAATAAAACCATGGGTTGTTTAGGAGACATTGCACATGGTTTTAAAACCATTTGCAAGGCCCTCCTAAACCATGTACAATAAAACCATGAGTTTGTTTAGGAGGCCCTGCACATGCTTTTAAAACCATGTGCACGACAAACATTTTTTTTACCGATAATTCAATTTTTTATTTTTTATTATTTTGCTAAGTAGGAACATTACAACATCTCCCCTATATTCTGTGCATTTTTTTGCCGATAATACTTTTTTAATTTTTTATTGTTTTGTTAGGTAGGAACATTACAACGTCTCCCTCATATTAGGTTGTTTTTTATGGCTAACATTTATTTTGGATGATAATTAATTTTTTTTTATGTCCGACATTTATAAAACGAACATTATGTAAAGTTACATAAAGTTACAATATCTCCCCCATACTGGGATGTAGATCACCTCTATTATGGCCGACATTTACAAGAGGAACGTTATGTAAAGTTACATAAAGTTACAAGATCTCCCCCATACTGGGATGTAGATCACCTCTATTATGGCCGACATTTACAAGAGGAACGTTATGTAATGTTACATAACCTTACAAGATCTCCCCCATACTGGGCTGTAGAGCGCCTCTAAGCACAAATAATTTAATTATGATTAATTTGAACCTTCTTTTTTAAGAAAATGAGAAAATTTACATTACTATCTAAACCAAGAAAAATTCTAAACTAAATATTCAAATTTCTTTTTAATTTCCAATATGTATCTATTTATTTTTTTATTTTCAATAATTTAAACATGAAATTAAATATAAATAAAAAACTCTATTAATCATATAATATAAAATATTTAAAATAAAAATTAATTTACAACTTCAAAAATCTTAAATAATTCTATACATTTTTAAAAATCTAAAAGTTAAATAAAAACATTATCTCTTCACATTTTAAATTTAAAACAAAATAATACATTACACCTAAACACATTTTTAAGTTAAATAAAACACATTATCTCTTCACATTTTAAATTTTAAACAAAATGACAAATTACATCTAATAAAAAAAAATCGCATTTTAAAATGTCAATAAACAGGGAAAATTCAAAAATATTAATAAACATTAAAAATTCAAAACGATATACTACCTTAAGCTATTGAGTGGATTTGTAAGTTCCATATATTAAAAATAGGAGTAAATTTTCTATCTGACCATTTGCACCAATCGGATTACCAGCAACACGTGATGTGACAGCTCACTCAAGCCAGATCATCTGATCGATGCAAATGGTCGGTTAGAAAAGTTACTCTTTAAAAATAAATTTATAGACAATCGTAAATGTTCTTTACACCATCAACTAACGTGCGTTGCAAGTTTCTAAAACTGGAAGTAAGTCGAATATTATACTTGTATGGAACAATTGAATGTTCAATGAATCGTGCGCTGCAAGTTTCTCAAAGTGGAAATAAGTCGAATATTATACTTGTATGGAACAATTGAACGTCCAATAAATAATAATAATATTAAATTAAATTATTTAAAAAATAATATTTCTTTTAGTATTAAAATGTTTTTTAAATAATAAATTTGAGAGTAGAGAGTAGATATATTATGTTCTGAGGTTGGAAGCTAAAATTTTAAGAATATTTGATATCATATAATTCTCGAAGTGAAAGTAAGTCGAATAATATACTTTTATGGAACAATTGAATGTCCAATAAATAATAATAATATTAAATTAAATTATTTAAAAAATAATATCTTCTTTACGTAATATGGTGTTTTTTAAATAATAAAACATAAATATTAAATTAAATTATTTTAAAAATAATATCTTTTTTAAGTAATATGATTTTTTTAAATAATAAAACATAAATTTGAGAGTAGATATATGGTTATGAGGTTGGAAGCTAAAATTTTATGAATATTTGATATCATATGATTTTTATATTATTCTAACAATGATGGAGAAAAAGGATATGAATATATTTATAAATTATAGAATAATGAAGGAACAAAGATAGGGGTTATCTTTATAAATCATAGAATAATGATAGAAAGTAATTATCACAGTGGAGAAAATGGATGCAACTCCGGTTTTCACAGGAGACCGCCTGCCTCCTCTTCTCCTCAAGGCGCCATGGTTTCTCTATTATCATCCTCGGCGTTCGTACTCAGGTATCTGATGGTCTTTCGGCTCCTGTTTCTATGTTATTATCATTTTCGGCTTTTTTTATCAGCTTTTTTATGGGTAGGGTTTTTCTCTTCTGAGGACTGGGTTTTGCCTCCATTGTCTATCCTTCTGTTTCCTATCATTTAGAAGATTGTATTTGCTTTCTATCTTCTCAGTTCTTGATTGGTGGGTTTCTTTCCTTTGAGGGTTGTGCTGTACTTTCCTCCATGCTGGTGTGGTTGAGTCCCAGTCGGCTGTCTCCCTTGGAGTCCCTCCCCTTCAGCAGGGGACTAGTACCAACCAAGGGTTATAAAAAAAGTGGGAAGTGAACTCGTTATCCTTTAACAGTTGCTCTGGTTTATTGGACGTTTTTTTTCCACCACCTTGCATGGGCACTCACCATCTGCTACGTTATTGTTTATTTTGGGATAAGGGTTGACTTTTGATCAAGTTTGTGAGTGGAGGGCCTTTTTGCGTGTATTCAGTTCAAACCCATCTTGGGTACCACATTCTCTGTCGGGTCCCTGTCTTTGACTTTCTTCCACTGGGCGCATCTTTTATCTTTTGGGACTATCATTGCTGTTTTGACTTTGGCCTGCCGTTGTATGGTATCTTTGGTAGGGTTAGTGGTGTCGGGTTATCATTTTTTTAACATCTCTGTTCTTCTCATGATTATTTTATTGGTATTTTTGCTGGCCATTTGACTGAGGATTTCAGAGGAAGGGTATATTTGGTAGGGTAAGGGTTTTGTACCTTTGACTGCTGTTTTCTTATTATTATTCTCCTCATTCGGCCACCCTACTGTATTGGGTTGTCCTGTGATTGTTACTTTATGGCTGACGAGGGCAAGATTCAACGATACCGGCGCAAGTGTAAGACTAAGTGTATCAAGGTACAAGCTGGTCGATATCGTTTCGTTTTAGGCACGATGTATTCCTTGAAAGGGTCACTACCCTTTGCTCTCGGGCTTTAATTGGTCGATTGGAGTACTGTAATATGGATAAAGCCTCTTGGGTGAGATGGGCTACAGAAAAATGGAAACCATTATTTGATTATGTGCCAACAATTAGTCTTCTATCCAATGGGTGGATAGTGTTTGTGTTTCTTGACGAGGGGCATTGTGCACGTGTTCTGGAAGGTATCTGGCGTATAGGCAAGGGATCTTTGGTTCTGGATAGATGGCATTCAAAGTTTGATCCTTTGCGGGAAAGGATTGTTAAATGTCACCTATGGGTCTTGCTTCCCCATCTGCCTTTTCCCCTTTGGAGCCGTCCAATTCTGGAAGGTATCGGTAATACTATTGGCAAATTTGTTTCTGTGGAGGAATAATTTCAGCAGGTCTATGCCAAGAGGGTTGCTAAAATACTTGTTGAATTTGATATCTCAAAGGGCCTTCCTGATGAGGTCGAGATACTATGTGGGGAGAGATTAATAATACAAAGGCTCGATTATCTTCATGTGCCCTTTAGATGCAGTTGTTGTCGTGCGGTTGGACATTTATGGAAAGTCTATCCTCATCGGTTACCTGAAGGGAACATTTCTGATGCAGAGGTCTAGTATTCTCCTTCAGCTGATAATTGTCATTTGGAAGGGTATCAGACTCCTATTGGTTCACTCAATGAAGACTTACAACCCCCACCAGGTAATCCGATTGTCACCCATCCTATTTTTGAAATTATTCCGGAATCTTTTTTGGAGGATGTTGATTTTTTGATTTCATCTCATAAGAGAACCCACAGCCCCACTAAGGGTAGTCTTGACTCTTCTTTTCGGGATTCACTTCAGGGTTTGAATCAGCCTGCACCCTCACAACTTGATACTGTTACTTTGCCTGTAGAATCTCTCTCTATTCATTCAAATGATGACATATCATCTGACAGGCTTATTATAACTAATTCACTAGCTCCTCCTGCTCTAGACTCTTTGGAGGATTTTCCTCCCCTTCAAGCTAGGGGGTCTCATGAAGGTCTTACACTACCTTCTTCTTCCATCCTTCCTCCACCTCCTCCTCCTCTTATGGTTTCACCACCTCCTAGTCCTACCTCCTCGCCATCTTTCTCTGACCCCACATTAAAGAAGTCACTCTCTGTTTTTACCGCTACCTCCCCTTCATCTCCATCCACTTTACATCTCAATTCCATTAGCTTTTCTAATGTTACTGTCCGGAAGCAACCCAGGGGGAAAAAGAATAAAAAGGTGGATCTCTCATCGGGCTCACCTCCCTATATCCCTCTGTCTGTTCGACTTAAGGAAGCTACGAGAGGTAATACTGTTCGGGGTCTTAGAGAAAAGGCAACCCCTGAGGACCTGACCTGATGTTAATTTTATCCCTTAACGTTCGTGGTCTGGGGGGCAAGACCAAAACACTCAGCCTCCGTTCTCTCATTTCTTCACTCAACCCTGATTTCATTCTTTTGCAGGAGACTATGTGTAGTGCTCCTCCTGCACTCTTTGCTTTTTCAAAAATTCTCCCCTCCTGGGAGTTCTGTGCCATTAGTTCTCATGGTTTATCTGGGGGTTTACTGTCAGCTTGGAATCCTCTAAAATCCAAATGCAGGGCTTTCCATACTTCTGTTGGTTTATTGCTGGAAGCTTCCATCAGAGGATCCCATGTGCCCTTACATATACTAAATGTTTATGGTCCATATCATGACAGGGAATGTTTCTGGGATAAAGTTCTTCGTGGGGGTTTTCTTAACCTTCCTGGTCTGATTCTGGGAGGTGATCTAAATCTTACCCTCCATACCTCTAAGATTTGGGGCTTAAAATCTTTACGGGATCCACTCTCTGACTACTTTAATTCACTCTTTGAGTCTGTGGGTCTTGTTGATATGGCTCCTCTGGTGACTGGTCCCACTTGGAGAAATGGACGTGTTGGGGATGATGGTATTTGTAAATGATTGGATCATTTTCTTATTGCTTCTACTCTTCTTCCCTCCTTGGGATCCTATAAGACATGGACTAAATGTCATGAACTCTCTGATCATTACCCGGTTTGCTTTGAATGGTGTTCTCTCAGAGGTCCTTTTAATTATCCGTATAAGTTCAATCGCTCTTGGTTAGAGGACTCTGATTTCCTTAAATGGTTCTATAATTGGTGGTCCTCTTTCTCGAATGTGGACTCTCTTTCTAATATTGAGGACTTATATCTCATGCTACGTAATCTTAAGACAGCTACCAAAAGATGGACTAAGAATAAAACTGACAGTATGACATTGGCTACTTCTAAGATTGATCATGCAATAGAGAAGATACTGGGGGGTCCTTCTTATGGTATCCTTTCAAGAGAACAAGCTACATAACTATCACTGCATATTATGGAAAAACAAAAAATCTTAAGACATGTACAGCTCACCTGGCAACTTAAGAGCAGAACTAAGTGGGATCTTCAAGGTGACTCAAATACAAAAAAAATTCATGCTGTAGCCTCGGGTAGAAGATTACATAATATGATTTGGTCCCTTGAAGACTCTGAAGGTAATTCCATTAAGGATGAGTCTTCCCTTAAAGAGATGGGTAAAAATCACTTTTCTTTCATTTTCAAGGATGATGGGGGCACTGACCTGGTCCAACAACTTAAAGTGGTTTCTCTTTTTAAAAGACTTATTCCTCTTGACCAATCCTGCACACTTAGCTGTCCGGTTAATTTAAAAGAGATTGAGCTCTCACTACAATATTTTAAGAAGGACCGTAGCCCTGTACCAGATGGGTGGCCTGTGGAGTTTTATGTGCATTTTTTTGACCTCCTGGGACTTGTACTATTGAACACTGTTGATCAAACCAGACTGTCGGGTTTTATACCCCCTTCACTGAACTCTACATTCCTTGCTCTTATCCCTAATACTGATAAGCCTAGTACTTTCGCTGACTTTAGGCCCATCTCCTTGTGTAACCTGCTTTACAAACTTATCTCTAAGGTGATTGCTGGGAGGTTAAAACCCTTGTTGGATTAGGGTATTTATCATGAACAATTTGGTTTCCTAAAGGATCGCCTTATCTCAGAACCTATTGGAATTGTGCAGGAAGTACTTCACTCTGTGAAAACTCAAAGTCTTTGTGCATTTATACTTAAATTGGATCTTTCAAAGGCTTTTGACAGGGTGGATTGGACCTATGTTAGATTGATTCTGATTCAAATCGGTGTACCTCTCCTTACTGTTAACTGGATCATGAGCTGCCTATCCACTGCTAATTTCACGGTTCTGATTAATGGAACCCCTTCCAATTTCTTCTCCGCTTCAAGAGGTATTCGTCAAGGTTGTCCATTATCTCCGCTCCTTTTTATTCTTGTTATTGAAGGTCTTAGTTTACTAATTCGGGATGCTAAAGCTAATGGTCTGATTAGAGGAATTAAACTCTCACCCTCTCTTTCCCTGACCCACCTTCTTTTTGTTGATGATGTGATACTTATGGGATCTGGTACTCTTCTTGACTGGTCAGCTTTTGAGGTTATTTTGGAGACCTTTTGTAAAGCCTCGGGAATGAAGATTAACTTTAATAAATCATGTTTATTATATTACAATATTTCTGATGACTGTCTGAATTGGTTTGTCGGTAACCTGCCTTATAAATTGTAGCCATTACAAACTGGACTAACCTATTTGGGATTTTTCTTGAAGCCTCTCAGTTATAGAGTATTGGATTGGAATTGGATTATTAAAAAACTTGAAAAAAGAATCAGTCATTGGACCAACAAGTTTCTTTCGATTGGGGGCAGATTGATTCTAGTTCAATCGGTCCTTTCCAGTATCCCAGTGTACTGGATGGGTCTAGCACCACTTCATGCTTCCACTATACAGACTATTAGAAGGGTTATGTTCAATTTCTTGTGGGGATCAACCAGCACTAATAAGAAATATCATTTGGCTAATTGGATGGACATTTCTTGGCCCAAGGAGATTGGAGGATGGGGCATTAAAAATTTATCATGGTTCAGTATGGCATTGAGAATAAAAACCTTCTGGCGAATTCTTCAATCAAAGGGCCTTTGGTTACAGGTTCTATATGTTAAATATATTAAAAAGGGATCTGTTGTAGACTGGTTCAGATCTAAAAAAATTTGCAGACATAATGTTTCTGTCAATTGGAGAGGTTTCTTACATACCTTACCTTGGATTGGCACGTATTTGGCATGGCAGGTAGGTAAGGGTTCTGATATTATTGTTGGGATTGACCCAATTGTTGGATCTTGCACTGGGTTCTATCTTCCAGATGAACTGAGAACTTATTTGCAGGATTTCGACATTTGCACTTTAGCACAGGCTCATAATACACAACCTGATGCTCAGGGTTATTGGTACACGGACGAGGAATTAAATTTGGGAGGTTCTTTCTATAATTTGTGGATAGATTATATTGCTGGTTTAATTGGTGTTGGCATTCGTATTACAGATATTGATGATGAATTGGTTTGGGACTTTAGAAAGAAACAGGGCTCTTTATCTGCCAGAAATGCATATGACTGTATTTTCTCCTCATCACAGGGAACGGTTTCAACTCCTATTGACAAATATTTGTGGAATAATTCTCTGCCAAATAAAATTTCATGTTTCATTTGGTTAGCTGTCAGACATAGAATTCTCACTTGGGAGAATTTACAAAGAAAAGAAAAACAGGGTCTAGGTATATGCGTTCTTTGTAAAGCTGATAATGAAACTGTAGATCATCTTTTCATAAACTGTACAGTATGGAAATTGGTGGTTGAACATGTTTGTGAACATTTAAATCTGCATGTTTTTTCAGCTCATATTTCACTGGTGGATATGTTACTTGATTGGCTGGGAAAAATATCAAAAAGTTCGACCCTCTATCAGCTGCCATTCCACATGATGTGGATTGTGTGGAAGGCTTGCAATAAGGCGATCTTCGAAGATGAAAAAATAAATGTCTCCAGTATTGTATATCAAGTCATTTCAGCTGTTCAGCATCTTTCTATTTTGCCTGCTAAAAAGAAAAAATCTAGTAGAAATTTGGGGAATTCTCCTCCCATGATATTCCCCTGTGGATTCATAGATGGTGCATCAAATTGTAAGGTCGCTGGTGCGGGTTTTTGCATTTATATAAATGACTGTCACCATTTGGAGTTCATGCTGGGGGTCGGACATGGAACCAATACTAAAGCAGAATTGCTCAGTTTATGGGCAGTTCTTCTTACTTCCCACATGATGGGGATCCCCCTATCCCAGATATATGGTGATTCACTTGTAATCATCAATTGGGTGAAGGGATCGACTGCTCTCTCCCCCACTGATCTGGTTCATTGGTGTCGGGAGACAAAAAAGCTTTTTACAAGCTTCCAGGCATTGTCTATCACCCACATCTATCGAGAGCACAATTGGTTGGCTGACCGCCTCTCTAAAGATGCACTCTTTTTTCCACAAGGAAAAGGTAGTTATAAGGATTTTTTTGAGGACCAATTGGTCTCTCAGGATCTATTTCAGCTCTATTGAGATTGTATAATGGGAGTTTCTTCCCTGATGCTGGTATGTGTTTGTATAGAGTCATCTTTTTAGATTGTAGAGCAGTGCCTATTGGCACTCGCTAGATGTGGATGAGTGACGAACCTCACATGATGAGACAGTTTGCTGATGGGATATTTTAGTGTTTGTGTTCCTCCCTCGGTTGAACTCCATTAAGCAGTGACATGATGTAACCCGATTGCGGGATGATTGTTAAGATGCCCTTTGATTCTAATAAAGAATAACAAGGTTAGGCTTTTTTCTTCCTGAAAAAAAAAAGAATAATGATAGAAAACTGAAGATATAGAATAATGAAGGAACAAAGATAGGGGTTATCTTTATAAATCATAGAATAATGATAGATAACCGAAGATATTAAATATTTTTATAAGCCATAAATTAAGGGCTTAATATTTTCCTAAGCTCTTGTTTTTTATTTAAAGTGGAATGATTTCTTTTAATAATATTGTCAATAAATATTTATATAAATAAAAACATTTATTTATTTTTATCAATTTTTTTTTTAAATTTCAAATTTTGTTATCATTTTTATTTTATTTTTCTTTAAATTTTGATTTTAAAGTTTTTTTTTAACTTTTTATTAAATAGTCTTCTATTTTTTTTTAAATAATTGTTTTAAAAAAATGAACGTTTTTGAAAAATTCAATTTTTTTCGTTAAATGTTTTTTTTTTTTTTTAAATTTTAAGTTTTTATTTTTATTTTTTATTAAATTGTCTTCTATTTTTTAAAATAAGTATTTTAAAGAAATTGAATGTGTTTGAAAAAATTTAAATTTGACTTTGTATTTTCTAAATGTTACTTTTTTAATATTAATTTTAGTAGTTGTTTTAAATGTTATTTTTTTAAATTGGTTTATTTTCTCATTATTTTTCAAATTTATCATTAAAAAAAACTTGGTTAAAAGAAAAGTGTGTGTATATATATATGTATTTTCTTTTAACTAGCTTTTAAAAGTTTAAAAAAAATCGAAAATGTATGTATTTTTCATTGATGGTGATGATGACATGATGATGATTAACATCCACAAAGACCAACTTTGGTCTATCTCACCCTAAGAAGGATAATAATTGGTTTACTTTAAAATCTTGTTCGTGTGGTCAAGAAGCTTTCCAAGCTCACTATAGTTTTGGCAAGTAAAGAGGTTATAAATGTTTGAATTGTAGCAAATACTATGAAACTCAAATCTAATGTGAGTGTAAGCAAGGCAGTGTAAGAGATAGTGATTTTCATCCTCAACACTCATAGACTCACATAGATGGAAAACTCTTTCAGCCCATGGAGTTTTAGGAATAGACCAATGGCTAGTTTCGCTATGGAGTTCATGACAGTTCATTATAATCTTGTCTATATTAATTTTCTTCCGTGAGCTAGTTACTATCAAGAAGTAATTCTGATCTTCCAAGTTAGGATTAATGACCTCCTTATAGTATCTTAATTTTCACTTAACCACTAAATTGTTCTCACACCATAATTTCTTTAAACTTAGAAGTAATAATATTTTTGACATTATCAATGTTCTGCAAAATGATGTTTTCATCAATGCCCCAATGGTTGAACCAAGACATGGTATCTTTACACCAACACCGCTTGAGGCATAGTTTGTTTGACTTGAGTTTAATTCCTTTTTAATAAGTCTCTCGTTTCCCATGTTATTTATCTTATGCTTGTACATCAGGTAACTAGTCATAGCCATGCTCTCGATGGGGAAAAGACCCACTTCTATAAGGAGAATAGGGCGAGGTGTATTTATTTTAATTTTGAGGTTATAATTTATCAACCACTTTTGGATTTGCTCAATCTTCCTCCAAGATTCTCTAGAAATGTTGCACCCACATAATTCAAAACCATACAAGATAACAGGGATGATAAGAGTTTCAAAGAGGAAATTATTTTTATCCCACATGACCAGATTGGATGATTTACAATTATTTTCAAGACCAAAAATAATATTTCTACCCTCCATTCATCATTTTCTCAATTCTATAGTTCCAAATGAGCTTATGCTGAATATCAAATCCGATATACTTATAAGAAGTCACTTCCTCGATATTTATATTATCATAAATAAAATTTGCATAGCTGTCTTTCTTATATCTTATAATCATGATTTCTATCTTGTCGGTGTTAATAGTCATACCAATGTTAGAGGAAAAATATTTAATAATTCCCAATTGCTTATCGAGATCAAAAGGACAGATTTCCACAAGAACAATATCATCAACATAAAGTAGGAGGATGATAACTAGTCCAGCTAAGATTATACCAGCGCAACCTGCTTGTTTTAAACACTTTTCTAGCTTATCAATGTAAATGCTAAAAATGGTATAGGAGAGGGGGAAACCTTGTTTAACTCCAATATTACAATATATATCTGTTATCTACCCCTCATTATTCTTAAACTTGGCAATGACCTTTTTTGTATAACCTTATCGTGACAGTTCTATGCTCAAAAGGAACCTTAAGCTCCTCTATCCTGTTCCACAGGTTATTTATAGGCACTGTATCAAAGGCATTTCTAAAATCCACAAAGAAACTAAATAGGTCAGACTTATTATTACGACATTCCTCTTCCATGATACTAAGTGTAACGAGGTGGCCAGTGGTTGAATGAGTCCTTCTAAAGCCTACTTGGCCTTTAACCAACTTACCTTCCATTTCTATCCATTCATTGATCTTATTTTCTAATATAATACCATATAACTTAGCTAAGAGAGGGCTAATCATAATAGTCAGATAATTAGAGGGGTCATTTTTATCACCACTTTTAAAAATATGAATAATGAGGATTTCAGTCCAACGTGTAGGAAACCGCTTGCTTGACCGCTAGATTAAAGAGTTTGTGGATTTGTGTTGGGTGAAAACACGAAGTTGGGTAACACTTTCGTGAGAATCGGGTGTCCAAACAACATAGCGGACGTTATTCAGTCGAATAACTATATTTATTTGGCGGAATAATGAATTTATTCGGCCGAATAATTATCATTATTCGATTGAATAACAAATTATTTATTCAACCGAATAACCTTAATGGTGAACCATTTAATTTGACAGAACGCATAGCCGGCTGGTAATTTTTACAGTCGTTTCAATACTTATTCTGCCGAATACTTGTTAGGCCAAATAATTATTTGGCCGAATAAGTGTTTGGCCAAACAAGTATTTAGCCGCATAATTGTTCAGCTAAATAATTATTTCTCATAAAAGGTCAGCTTCGGCCCCATTTTCATTGTTTTCGCCTGCAGTCATTTGTCTTCATTCTGTCATGTTTCTCTCGCCACTCGATTTGTTTGTTGTTTCCCGTCATCCCCCTCCACGTCACCATTCCTCCTGACATGTACATACATTATCCTGGCACCCTGCTACCTGTCTAGTTTCCTCTCGGCATGGAGGTCTGTTCATGGAGGTCGCTTTGTGATGGTCTGTTCGGTGTGGAGGCCGTGATGGTCTATTCGACGTGGAGGCCGAACACTGTATAGTTTCCTTTCGGCGTTGAGGTCTGTTTGTGTTGGTCGCATCATGATGGTTTGTTTGGCATGGAGGTCTGTTCATGGAGGTCACTTTGTGGTGGTGTTTGTGGTCTTTTCTTGGAGGGTCTGTTCATGGTCTGGTCTTGCTGTGCTTCCCTTTGTCAGGTAAATTTTTATGAAATTGATTTTATAATCCAAAACATTGAATATGTGATTTATCTCTTGTTGTAGTCAATGGCATTCATTTTTCATCGTAGTATTACAGAGTTAACGTTTGCATATGTTAATTGGTATTGTATAATTCTTATCATTTTAATTTTAGTTAATATCTATATGTCGAAGCTAGTCGTCCATGAACTATGTCCATGTTAGCAGAGTTGATGAACTTTGTCCATATTTGGACAGAGTTGATGAAATTTGTCCACATTTGGATAGATTTAATCAACTCTGTCCATTTGGACAGAGTTCAGAAGAATTTAATAAAAATTTGATTAAACCATTTCAAAAATCTCTGCCCTTAATGTTGTTGTCCTCTTTATTAAAGTTTTAAACATGTAATTTATATGGTAATCTGCCGAATTATGAATAGATGCTTTAAACCAGGTTGACAATGGGGAGATAAGTGGACAGAGTTGAACTCTTCCCATTTGGACAGAATTGATGAACTCTGTCCATTTGGACAGAGTTGATCAATAGAAAATCTCGAGGTAGGATTCCATTTTTTTTTATCACCCAACGCTATGAGTCGAATTGATTGCTTTTTAAATTGTAATCTAAGGGATTTTTTATTCATGACCATCGATAATTTTTTGTTAATTTTAATTATAAATTCTATGTTTTTAGAATTTGATATAATCTATTTTAATTAGAATGAAATATTTTTAACTTAATTTATATTTAATAATTTAAATAAAATGGACAAAGTTGATGAACTCTGTCCATTTGGACAGAGTTGATCAACACTCAGATGGACATTTCATGAACTCTGTCCAGATGGACAAAGTTCAAGAACTCTCTCCAAATGGACAAAGTTGATGAACTCTGTCCATTTGGACAGAGTTCATCAACTCTGTCCACATGTGGACTGAGTAAATCAAATCTGTCTAAATAGACAAGACAATGGATTATACTTAGCAAAACATAGTTCATGTAGAGTTCATCAACTCTTTCCTTGACAACTTTACTTAGCAAAACGTATTTTAGTAGGTTTAATATAAATCATAAAAAAAAAAAATTATTACACATAAAACATCGTATTTTTTTATTACCAATCTGTTTGATCTTTTGTATTTTTAATCTAAATCATAAAAGAAACATATAACTTGTATAATGCTTATTAGTTACAATTTATACTTTCTATTATATTAAGATATTGTGCATTTTTTTAAATTTTAATCTAAGTTCATAGGTATAATAAGGAAGATATTTGTATTAAATATATCCATGGACAGAGTTGATTAACTCTGTTCACAAGAAGTGATGAACTTAACTCTATCCATGTGGACAGAGTTGATGAACTCTGTCCATGCAGAGTTCATCAACTTTGTCCATGCAGAGTTCATCAACTTTGACTCTGATCAGTTTACTTAGCATAAGGGATATTTTTTATGGTTTTATGGAATAATGAAAATATTTGTGGTTGACATAAATAAATGTAGCTTTAATTTCATATTTGATGATACTGGTTCTATTAAATTTAAAAATGTAAAATACATCAAAAACACGGAGATTGCTACATTAATTTCTTATACATCCAACAATAGTGTAGCTATTTTCATTTTAAGAACTATTAGATAATATTAGGGACATTTAGGTCTTTATTAGAAAGGTAGTTTTAAAAATCTAAAACACATAAAAAACACAGAGATTGTTACATTAATTTCTCATACATCCAACAATAGTGTAGCTATTTTGATTTTAAGAACTATTAGATAATATGAGGGACATCTAGGTATAAAAAACTTAGTTTTTATAGTAGCTAGTTCTCTGAAGTTGAGGCATTAACATGCAGAATTTGAATATGTTATGAGTTGATATATTAGATAATATTAAGGACATATAGGTCTTTATTAAAAATTTAGTTTTTTTAGTGGTTAGGTCTTTGAAGGTGAGGAATTAACGTGTAGAATTTGAACATGATATGAGTTGATTTGTGTAATCTTGTAGATATCATATCAAATGGAAATAGATAGTAAATTAGCTATAATCATTTAAAAAACTCTTAGATAATTTTAGGGATATCTAGGTCCTTATTGAAATCTTATTTTTTATAGTAGCTAGGTCTTTAAAGTTGATTAATTAACATGTAGAAATTGATATTTATGTAAACTTGTAGATATCATATCAAATGGAAATAGATAATAAATTAGCTATAATCATTTAAAGAACTATTAGATAATATTAGGGATATCTAGGTCCTTATTGAAATCTTAGTTTTTATAGTAGCTAGGTCTTTGAAGTTGATTAATTAACATGTAGAAATTGATATTTATGTAAACTTGTAGATATCATATCCAATGGAAAGAGAGCAGCCTTTTAGACAGAAGCATATGAGGTCATCACATTTTTTGGGAGTTGGTGTCTGAAATGAAAATCAAAGATTATTGACTTCACCTCTGGATTCAAGCTTATTGTATAGTTCACATTCATCTGATCATCGACGTGGCAATAGTGGTAGAGATGATTCCTCCTTATCATCTATGGTTGCAGTGTCATTGATATAAAGAAGGGTCATTTATATTTATTTGTAGATATGGGTCATGGAGTATTTGGAGTTATAGATGTGATTGGTCAAATCTATGACTCCTATTACTCCTCGACTGATATCTACACATCTACACATAAAATTTAGAGGAAGCAAAAGTAGTAATGTTTTTACATGTTTCTTCTTCAAGGTATGTAATATTACCCAAATCGTTCTCTGATATATAAGTTTAATTAGTTTAAATAATTTTTGACATTTGTAAATTGCTTGTATATATGTTGAAGCTTGGGTGGCTTCAATATTTCGAGGCAAAGGGAAGACTCCATTGGAGTATAGTGGTGGAATTGTAAGTTTAATATTTTAGTTTATTTTTATTTTAGTTTAAAATAGTTTAAATAGTTTGTAAGATTTGTAAACTATTTTTATACATGTTGCGGCTTGGGTATCCTCCACCTTTTAGAGGCAAAGAGAAGACTCCATTGAATGATAGAGAATTTGAGGTAATTTTGTTAATAATTGTATTGATCTCTTATATACTAGTTTAATGTTTTAATGTTTTGATTTTAATTTAAAATTGTTTAAATAATTGATGATATTCATAATTTGTTTTTATACATGTTTCAAATTGTTATGAGTCCAAGGGAAGACCCTAGTGGAGGATAGTGGTGGAATTATTTGACTCAGACATCAAGGAGCTTAATTTTAGGATTATACACATGTTCATGAATATTTTTTTTATTATATACATGTACATTGAACTCACATGTTCATGACTGTTTTTTTATTATATACATGTACATTGAACTCACATGTTCATGATTGTTTTTTTGGATTATATACATACATACATTGATCTCAGATATTGTTTTTTGGATTATATACATGTATATGTAAAGGTTAGGAATGTGAGGAATGTTAAGAACGAATATAGGGAATGTTAACATTAAGAATGAAAGAAATCCAATTTGTTAAGAATGAACATATGAGGAATGCTAATGTTACGAATGAACATGGGGAATGTTAGGAGTGAATGTGGGAATGGGGAATGTTAATGTTAGAAATGAATGTTAGGAAATGTTAGTAACGTTAGGAAGTTTTGATAGGTGCAAATATATGAATGTGGAGAATTTTGTGAATGTTAGGAATGTTAAGAAGTTTCATTAGGTGCAAATATATGAATGTTGAGAATGTTAGGAATGTTAGGAATGTTAGGAAGTTTTGATAGGTGCAATCTAATGTTAAGAATCAATGTGGGGAATGTTAGGAATCAATGTCCAGGGAATGTTAGAAATCAATGTTAGGAAAATGTTTGGAATGTTAGGATGTTTTGATGGGTGCAAATGTACATGAATGTTAGGAATGAATGTTCGGAAAGGAACTAGGAAGTTTTGATAGGTGCAAATATACATTAATGTTAGGAAAGGAAATAGAAAGTTTTGATAGGTGTAAATATATGAATGTTAAGAATGAATGTTAGAAAATGTTAGGAAGTTTAGATAGGTGCAATTATATGAATGTATGTATTAGTAAATTTATGTATGTTTGTATATCTAACATATTTTTAGTGTTGAAAAGTTGAGAATTTTAGGAATGTTAGGAATGTTAGATGCAATATAATGTTAAGAATCAATGTGGAGAATGTTAGGAATCAATGTGGAGAATGTTAGAAATGAATGTTAGGAAATGTTAGTAATGTTAGGAAGTTTTGATAGGCGTAAATATATGAATGTATGAATGAATGTTAGGAATGGTTAGGAATGTTAAAAAGTTTTGATAGGAATATTTTTTATTACTAAAGTAAAATTGGAAACTTGGTTCTGAATTCTAATAAATTATAGCTCAATCCATAAATTTTATAAGGTAACATTAGCAACTTGATTTTGAATTCTAATATTTTTTATTACTAAGGTAACATTATCAACTTGATTCTAAATTTTAATAAATTAAAGTTCAATGATTTCATGATAGTCAATCTTAACATAAAACAAGAAATGATATAGTTAAAAACATCACAATGGAATTCTGTCGTCAATTATCCATTCATGGTCATACTTGGACAGTTTCCATTTTTTATTTTTTAAGTTTTTTTTATATGCAAATTGTACCAATTTTAATCAAGATGCACATACTGAATGACTATATTGACAACATATAACATCAGGTTCATAATCCTAAAAGTAGATATAATTTTCAGTCATACAGGTCTGCTGCAAAAAATAGCCTTTTAAAATAATGGATCCTCTCTCGTATGTAAATCCATTGTCATTGTAGTCCTCCAATAACTTCATTTTTCCTTCAGTACATCACATCAAATAATATTTTACATTTTCCTTGTTGTTTAAAGGTGCAATCACAGTGAAAATATCTCCTGTGCAAATTACAATTGGCATTGGACTTAAGTGAATTAAATTGACTATATAAACATAAGGTTATGGACAACATTGAACAATCAACAACATCATTACCTTCTTTAACAAGATTTGAAATTCTATCGCCATTAGATGATATTTTTATTTCTTCTGATTCTAATTCTTCTATGCTTGCTAGTGGCATTTTCCCTTTTGGATTAATCTTTATGTGTTTCCAATGTTTTACGTAGTTGTTCGTTATGTTTTCATAAATTTTTGTAGATTCAACATTTTCAGTGCAAATATGACAAAAACATGTTTTCTTTCTACTGTCAAATGCAAACATGTTTTTGAAGGATTTTGTTTTAATAGAGTGAAGTTCTCTAGTCCCATGTATGGTGCTAGCCTCGTATGGTATTGATCTATCTATATCTTGGACCCCAACAAGCCAAAAAATCCTACACAATAAATGATAAATCACAAATGACAACTTTTAATGTTAGTGTACAAATACTTCAATGTTAGTACATACATTTTTTAAAATTGGCAATTAATATAAATTAAAAAAATAATGTACATACCTATGCACATCTTTTGATTGTTGACTACAATCATGGCTTAGATTTGATTTACACCATTGGAAAACCTTTGCACCTAAATGGAATCATCTAGAAGAATGGTTCATTTGCCATATTCGAAGTGCTCCTATTACGCATGCTCCTGCACCATCATGTTTACCTTTTCCATGTGTAGTTTCAAAGAAATTACAGCAATGTTTAATGTTCATTGCTTTATGAAGTCAACATAACCAAAAAAATGATCTTGAAGATTTAAATTGTCCTGCACATCCATCCGACCATATCCAATGTTCATTGAATTTAACTTTACGACTTTTTAGTGAATCATAGAAAAAAATTTCAATATAATGTTGAACAAAATGTGTATCATGTGTACGATCATCGTTGATATAAAAGTGATATTCTTTAATCACATCTCGATTGTCACACGTGCTTTCAATGCCATCAACATCTTTTTGAGAATGTCTATATAGAACATGGACAAATATTGAAACTTGGTCAAAATGATATTATTCACTTTGAATCTCTTTTTGTGCAGCAATTGTGTAGTTTTCTGGAAAATCAACCATAGACAAAATTGTTCCAGCTAGAAAAATTTCACGGGAATGTTTGAATTGAAGGTATTTCCATCGTGCTTTATGTGAATGCTTGGTGTATTTATAAATTTGACTTTCAAATTTCTTCAGAAAATCTGTCACACATATTTTATCTGTTCGCAATTCAATTCTTTTGGAATGTGCATCACTAGAACTTGTAGAATAAATGTTGTTTTCATATCTTCTCCAATCAATGGTTACATTTGAAAGTGATTGATCATTATCGATAGGGTATTTATTGTGGAATAAAACAAGATTTCCACAACCATGAAAATGTTTTCCATTGACACATTTCTTATTATAAAATACTTCATCATGATTTCTCTCACATAGGGTTTGAGATATGAATTCATGTATTGTGGGTGGAGGTGGTGAATTTTTCCAAAACATTTTACCAAATTTAAGAAACATGTCATAATATAATTGAAATTGCACATGATAACGACAACAACATGTGTCACGTATAGTAATAGGTATAATACCATGGTTTTTGTTGCACAAATGTAGTGATCGACATATTAATTCCACGATGATCTTCTTTGAATTTATTGAACAATTGTACTTGTGTCATTTCCATTATATTTTTTGGACAGCTTTCATATACATTTCGTGATGCTCTTTGTCATATCACATCCCTTGAATTTGGTGGAACTCGAGCATGTTCTGACCAATATTTCTGTACAATATTTTTAACACCTTCTCCCTTTCTATCTTTGTAAGGTTGTCTACAAATAATTGCCCAGCAAGCAAGTTCATCATTTTCATTTTTTTTGCATTCTGAATTTGCTATATTTGTATAATGTCTTTCTTGAGGTTCCAATTGATTGTGCTAGTTGTGTTGTCAAACATTTTTGTCTAGTAATAGTTGAAACAATTGCTGTCTGAATTGCTCTACATGCAGCAATGGTAACTTTCTTTCTGGATTTACCAATTTTTTTATTACATCACCTATTTTTTCTATCACATTATGTTTCGGTTTCGATTATTTTTTTGCCTTGTGAATACCCAATAATGACATATCACCTTCTAACTTATTGGACACCAATAAACATCTCAAAATTTGCGCTTGTCCTGCTGTTGAACAATCCTTGAGAATATCATCATAAATTTTTGTAGCATGATATCGTGCAACATGTATGGGTAATTTTTCTCCATATTTGTCGCAATCAATGTCTTCTAACATTTCATCATCAATGGTGAAAGTACCTATACATCAAGTTAAATTTAATTTAACATATGTCCAAAAATAAAATTCATTATAAAAAATGAGTTTGGAAAATACATGATATATACATACCATGTCCAATTTCTGGATCTTGATTTTGATCTTCAATATTGAATTCATCAACATTAACATGTAAATCACTATTTACATCTTCAACAATGGTATCTTCAACTTCCATTTGTTCTTCTTGTACCCTATTTTCAATTTCCATTTCATCAACAGTGTCATGTAAATCGGTTCTTATATCTTCAATTCTCTCTTCCGTTTCTGCAACCCTTGCTCTTTTAGCTCTATTTTTGATTTTTTGTTTTTCCCTATTAGCATCGTTATCACGTTTACAATCACTTTTTTTAATTGTTTCTCTTATTTCCCATGATTGTTTAATCTCCTTTGGAAAAACCCTTGGAAAAAAATAAGAACACCTTGTAAAGAAATCTTCTTTGTAAAACAATTTGGAAAAAAACCTCTTTGAAAAAAACCTTCTTTGAAAAAACAACTTATATAAATATTTTGGAAAAACAAAACTCCTTTGCAAAAATATCTTGCAAAAACACTCTTTGAAAAAACCCATTGCAAAGAACCTACTTTGCAAAAATACCTTGGAAATTTTTTTTTTTGAAAAAAACCCTTGCAAAGAAATAACTCATTTGCAAAAATACCTTGAAAAAAATAACTCTTTGGAAAAAAACCCATTGCAAAGAAATAACTTACTTTGGAAAAATATCTTGGAAAAAAACTCTATAAAAAAACTTCTTGCAGAGAAATAACTTCTTTTCAAAAATACTTTAAAACAAAAAATCTTTGGCAAAAATGCCTTCGGAAAAAACTCTTTGAATGTACCCCATGAAAATAAATAAGAGGAAAAATACCTTCTAAAAACCCTTTAGCAAAATAAATCTCCTCTGAGAACTCATTCAAAAATACTTTTACTTATACGAAATGAAGAGGTGAGAAAATAATGAGGCTCTTTTGTTTTACTTATACGAAATGAAGAGGTGCGAAAATAATGAGGCTCTTTCATTTTACTTATACGAAATGAAGAGGGGAGAAAATAATGAGGCTCTTTCGTTTTATTATACAATTTTTTTTCGGCCAACGAATTTTTTTTTGCACTTAGCTTTTCTGCTGAACAATATTCTTTGTAATGTCTCCGTTATGGAAAAACATTGTTCGACCAAATAATTATTCAACCGAATAACCTCTGAAACCTGTAACCTGCACAATTTTCAGGTTTCTCCATTTTCGGAAGGTAAAATGGATGCCTTACACTACAAATTGACTGTCGGACTTGATACCTTTAGTTTCGTCATTAAATCTACTTTCTGTAGGTATAGATTTTGTTGTGTATAGGTGAGATCATATATTTTTATTTTTTTTGTTTCTTAACATGTGTTGAGTTTAGTTTCATCTCTTTCAAAATGCGGTGAAATGAAAAATATATAATTTAAAAATACACCACAAAAAAAATTGAAACAAATATGGTGCACTTAATTGGAGTGTCTACTTCAAAAGGGTATTCGTTGATTTTTAAGTTTTATAGTCAATTGAGAAAAAAGTGGCGCAACCAAAAACATGTTTAAAACTGATAAGGTTTTCCCATTGATCGAATTCAAAAAAATATTATAATTAGTATATAGATCCATTGGTTACAAAGTTATAGTTATCGCAATATTATATTGTGTGTAGATTGTCGTAGCATATTTGGTTTTTACAAAAACGACTTTAACAATGATTTTACGGGTGCAACCAAACATGACTATTTTTAAGTCCTTTCATTTTATAAGGACACACTGCCAAACATTTTCCGAAATGACATATCAAATCTCAATAAAAAATATTCAAAAAATTATGAATAGAAAGCTAACATAATTCTCTAAAAGTTTTGTTTTACTTGAAAGTGAAATTCTAAACGAAAATATCACTTTCGTTCGCCCAAAGTTGAAAAACATGAAAAATCAAATTTATTTTCTCATAAGACCCCCCAAAATTCATGGATTCACCCTGGGATGAGGAAAGTCCCTCCAATTTTTAATATTTCTTCTTGGTATCCTTCAATGTCTTTGGTTTTTCCATTTGCTCAATGAATTTGCCAAGATTCATATTTTTTTGTCAAATTTGAAAAAGCTCATTTGTAAATAAAAATTATAGGTTTTTTTTATGACAAAGAAGATTCAAAATCCCCCCAAAAAAGCTTAGAATGAAAAATGGTGCTAGGAGTATACACATTTTCTGAAACGAAGGTAAAAACAACTACTCAAATTGACCCCCAAAAAAACTAGAACACTGACAGGTTCTTTGCAAGTTTTATAACTTATTCATAGTAAAAGATGATCAACTATAATCAACCATAGCCAATCAAAGTCAATAAAAATCAATGATACACAACCCTTAATGAACGTCATAATGCAACATAACCTTTGAGGAACACACTTAACCATAGCCTTGAAACTATAGTTAAATAAGATCAACCATATACAAACATAATCAAAAGTAGTGAACCATGGTCAACCACTATCTACCATAATCAAGCATAATCAAACATAATCAATTGTAGTCAATCATTCTTGTAACACCCCTGCATAAAGTTTAATTATTGTGGAAGACATGTAAATGATGGTAATTGTTTTTGTTAAGTCTAGGATTTTGATGTCTTTAAACAACAATGGAAATAAATATTATTCAATAATTTTAATTAAACTTTTAAACAGTTATGAGAAGTGTTGTTGTGAGTTGACGAATCTCTTATTTATGTTAGTTCCTGGTCTTTTTCTCATCCCTAATGGGGAAAGTTGAAAAATGAGGAACAAGTAGTTACCAACCAAGAAAAGTCCTAGAAAAATGTAAAAAACATGCATAAGGGAAAAATACCTTCCCTAATTCTCTAAAAAAACCAGAGAACCTTTTGGCTCTGGTTAAAAGTGAGTCATTGGGCTCTACAAGAAAAATGAGTTAGCAAGCTTTGTGGTTAGTGTGATCTTTCAATCTCTAAGTGATTTTGTGTAAGCTATCACGTTCTGCGAGTTAGCAAGCTTTGTGGTTAGTGCGATCTTTCAATCTCTAAGTGATTTTGTGTAAGCTATCACGTTCTGCGTGACTTTGTGTGAGGTACTATAGTGGCTTTGTGTGAGTTTGTGTGAGTTTCTAGGATTTGGAAAACTAGAGAGTCTTCAAAATCTAAGACACATAACTCATTGAATCTAAGAATCTTTCCCTAGTGTATTTAGTGGCACTTGGAGAGAAATGTTCATCCTGCTTGAATTGAGTTCTGGGCAAGGGGGTAAATGCTAGCAGGTCTTATTTGACTTCGAGATCCTAAATTCGGGTGGAGCATGGTTGTTCATTACCCAGTTCCATTTTAATGTATTTCATTCGATGTTATTTAAGTATGAATTGGAAAAATTTGCCCATTGACTAATTCTGTATCATTTATTGTTGAATAACACGATGAATATTTATTGATGAGTGATTGCTTCGTTATGTAAATGCAGTTCTTTATGTGTGTTCCTCTTAAATAGATTAGGTATTTCATTTAATTTTTAATGACATTACCTAAGATTAAAACCAACCACTTATACTATGAAACGAGAACAATATATTAAGAACGAGAACTCCAGCCATAAAAATGATGATTTTTGCATAAAAAACACCAAAAACAACCCCCAAATAGAAAAGTGTTGATAATAGTATACACGTCTTTTGTCGGGGTAAAAAATAGAGCCATGGTCTAAACATGCCATACTGTTGTTTACAAGAACTTTGAAATCAACCCCTAAATTGAAAAAAATATTTTTGTCTTCAAGAGATAAATTACAACTTTTTTGAAACTTGCATATTAAACAAAAACAAATATTTCATAAATAATTTCACCACTCTAACCATTTAAAATCAAACAAATTATGTTATGATTCATAACGAAATCATATATTAGACCCTACAAGAAAAAATATTCATATAAATTATCAGAAACTCCTTTAAAGTTTCAACTACAAACATCATACTAATGAAAATACATCTAAAATGTTTCATGTTAAATTATTCAAACTCATTCATGGATTCTCCCACCCCATCAAAATCTATGTTTTTTGTAGATGAACGACTGGATATAATAATAAAAAAATTAAACCCCTAACTCCCTCACCCCGGTTACATTACATTAAAAAAAAGTAAACAACCCCTGCCCCTAACCCTCTAACTCCCCCAACAACACTACATTTACAAAATTTAAAACACCACCCCCTGCTTTTTTTAACCTTGTGAGGATAAAATGAAAAATCTTATCTAGATGGATTAAAATTAAAAAGTCATTTTCTTTTTGCTTTCTAATTTTATGTCTATTTTAAAAAATCATGTAATTTTTTTATATTCTCATAGCATCATAAATTTAGATGTTTATTTTGGTAACACCTTGATTCTCAAAAGTATGTCTTAAATATATTTATATATATATTTTTAACTATTATAACATTTCCTATAATATCATGTAAATGTAAAAATAAAATAAAAATATATATATCAATTAAATTAATTTGTTAATTAAATTTATTTTGAGTAAATTTAATTCTAACTAATAATAACTAAGTAGCTTTGAGACAAATTATATTTCCCTACTACAATTTGAACTCGTGAATTCTAGCTTCCATTGATCTGCGGTAAATACAAAATAATTGATGGTTCAATCAGCAGGATAATTTAATGTAGCCGAATATTTTTCCCCGGGGTCAGTCCATTCATTCATACCAAGAATTAGTCTGCATTACAATGCTCAGGTTTATTTTCCATTTGTATATTGCATCAGACGGAGCATCGTTGTAATCTCTTATCGTTATCATGTGTTTGAAAATTCCCTTTTGGTAGTGTATATGATCCAATTTCCGCAAAGTTTTTGTCTATTGTTGAGCATGATAGGTGTCATTTTGTAGAGCATATACGATCGAATTTGTGCCAAGGATTTCACTTTCGGCTAACATTATTCACCCCTCAGAAATACCATGATTGGTGTTGTATTGCTTGGAATGGTTTGTTTGGAATGCATGGATTCTTGTTAACCAGTTTACCTTTATAATATATATATCTTCTTGAAAGCTTCCTTAATCATTAAATACATAATAATTCTAACAAAGGTGGCTCGTAAAATGTTGGAATTTCCGATGACGGATGGGAAATCCAAATTAATCACTATAAATTGCGCCAAACTGAAACACCTTTCAAAACTACTACCGACTACATTTAAAAATTACCACCGACTTCATTTACAAGAAAACATAAATCAAGAAATCTAATAGAATCCCACATAAAAAATCCTTGCGCTGGGCTTAGAAGCAGTGCATATTGGTTCTTGAACATATTCGAGAGCTTGTAATGTGAGATAATTAAATAACAATAAGGATTAAATAAGTGATAAGCCGTGTCAGCCAAACCAATGTTAGTAACAATTGAAAATTCTTAAAAATACAGATAAACCCAGGCGTAAATTAGCTAGCCATGCCACTGTAAATTAACTAGCCATACAATGGGAATAAAATGTGTTACTTACAATCACCTAAGCATAATCGACACATGCTTTAATTNAACCCCAGGCGTAAATTAGCTAGCCATGCCACTGTAAATTAACTAGCCATACAATGGGAATAAAATGTGTTACTTACAATCACCTAAGCATAATCGACACATGCTTTAATTCACGCTATGTAGGGTACCTGTAAGGGGGGCGGGTTCCTGGATAGTTCTTGATTGATTTCCTACAGAGAAGCAGGGAAGGAAAGAGGGAGTAGGGAGCGAAGCTCCATTCCCTTGGCCTCCAAAGATCCTCCCCTCACTGGTGGCTTGATTCTCATAATCGCACCACCAGTGAGGGGTGGCTCTTTGGTGGCCAAGGGAGTGGAGCTCGGCTCCCTCCTCCCTCTTCCCTGCTTCAATTCAATGTAGATTATTCACGTTATAGTAGAATATTGTGTTGCAACCTCAGCACTACAACATTCCCATAATGTTCATTCATCCGCTGATAAACTCCTTCAGCAATCATATTCTGGGGATGATTGGATATACAAATGATTCGAATCGGTTTGAAGTTCAGTAAATTGAAGTTTGTCCTCTGATAGATATCGTAGTCTGACGGTCTTTCTCCTTGTGGAGACACGACCTCGCAGTACTGTAAAAGGAATCGACAATCACTATGCTCTCTATTATCCTTGTCAATTGTTTTCTTTTTATCCGAGACTATCACTTGAGACCAGTGATCGAACAATCTAAATCTCTACACAAACCAATAATACATTCAATCTATCTGTGTATGTTATAGAAATATATTTATAAGGATTTTCAATGCAACTTTAGAGTTAAGGAGTTAAGTGGTTTTTGATTTATTTACATTTCTCTCACTGCTTGCATGTGGTTTTCCATTTCGAGAAGAGCATTCAATACATTGAGTAGGTCACGATTTCCAAGGTTTTGCATTTGCAAAAACATTTTGATCTTCATCACATGGCCATATAACGAGAAAATATTGTATAGCATAAGGGGTGTCACATTGTTCATTTCACTTTGAATGTTGTTGTGAAGGTTTTTTATCCTTAGAACTGCATTCCCCGTACCTAGACCACCTTTGTTATTCACGTCTTCCTTCTGCTGCAGTCGAAAAAGTAAACATTCAACATTATTCTGTATCATGTCAATCCAACAAATTCCATAAATATGTCACTAAGTTATAATGATTCACCTCTGGTTGTTGTTGGATCGCAAGCGGTGTAACGGAGTTGTAGCTGACATGGAGCTCGTTTAAGCTTTAACGGTCAATTCCATTCATCACGGACAAGACAAATAATACTATCAACAAGAGAATATGCCATTAATTCATTACATACAAGAAGGATAATATTAAATTATCAATGAGAGAATTCGCCACTAACAATAATCACAGGATCCCATTGTATATCAAGAAGTTAAACTTTACTCTGTCAAGTCTATGTCTAGTACACAACCTAGATCCGGGATCATCTTTCCCGGCTACCCACAACAAAAAATAATATTACTAACCTATTTCATCAGGTTGGAATTAAGATTATTGATATGATGGGATGATCAAATGGAAAGGAAAAATAGTGGGTTCTTGACAAGAAGAGAAAAGAAAAGAAGTGAAATTCAAGTATACAATATACATCTAGCTGGTTGAATGCTTGAAATGCCTCCTGACTCTTGCTATACTGAATCAAACACTGAAGCACTTCAAATTTCATATCTGCAGTCATGGTTTTTTTTTTTTGTTTAAATTCCCATCAGATGTCAATGCATTACAAAATTGTAAATATCACATCTCCTCAAGTTTATCATCTCACTGAAAGCCTTTGGTCCTATTATGGAAATCAACTCAACTTTGCCAATGGTCTCAAATGTTCGTTTAATTGAACGTGATGTAACAGGAAACTTCCCTATGAAGGCATTAACTCTCAATACTCTTCCTCTGGCCTTTGACTGGTCATAGAGACCAAAATAATCAAATATATTACTTGTGTTACATACACAACATTCTCAATGGAGATTATAGTAGAGTATATCAGTTCCAATGATTTGCGTTATACTAGAATATTGTGTTGCAAAAGAGAGCGATCTTTTATAAGTTGAGTTACATGGATATTATGTTAGCACATATGTCATAATGGAAGATATGAAAATGAGAACTTGAGTTAGATGGAGATTATGTTACCACCTATGTAATAATGGAAGATATGAAAATGAGAATGATTGATTTCCATAATGTTTGATATACTTTGTTGCAATTGATTTGGACCAGAGAAAATATGCAATGTTTGCAACAAAAGAGTTGATGTAGGAGAGCAAACATGCAACAAAGGAACACCAAGATGTGTATGAATTAAATGGAGGAGTTGTTGCACTAAAATAAGATGAAAATGAGGTGATGCTTAGTTTTTTTTTTGTAAATAAAACATGCATTACTATACAGAAGCCAAATTACAAAGTGAAATACAACTAGAGTCGGCCCAAAAATAGGGAGGCCTTAGTTCAGTCCTGCGGAAACCAATCCGGGACTTGACCAAAACTGATTTGCCAAAAAAATACAAAGTTTTCCCAATGCCTCCTGCACCCCCTAATATCTCTGTTCCTACTATGGGTCCCGATGCTATTACATTGTTTTCCCACCCACATCAAAATTGACGAATTGAGGGACCTGTCGCCACCCGGACCCCAATTGATAGCATAGTGCCTAATAACATACGGGATACATCTATCTATACTGAGTAATGCCAGAAATACATTAGCAGAAGAGAAAACCAAGAAAAAACACAGACTAGGAAGAGATATCATATCCGACCATAGGGGAGGGAGCTCCAGCGTGGGTTTGCTGCTGATGAGCTCCCGGCAGCTGGTTGCTGCGAGCCAGACACAAGCGCCGATATAGAATTCATGGTGCCAGCCGTGTTTCCAACCTCCACCGGTCCTCCTTCATCCGCCATACCACTTTGGATGGTCTGCTCCCGAGGTTTAGCTATCTCCATGGCCCAGTGGTCCACAAGGTGAAACGAAAAGCCCAAACGAGTAGCAAGGACCTCAAGCTTCTGGTGCATTGTGTGGCATTTCGAGTTATGCTCCTTCCAGAATGGCACAGGTTCCAAATCGCTGACTCTCTTGGCCTCCTGCATCGTTGCGGAATGCCCAACCAAACGGACTATACCAATACGTCATGAGCATACGATCATATGCTGAAGTGCGGCCAGCTGTGTTGCTAGGGTCCAAGACCCATTCTTCTACTTCCGTGTGAAGATTCTCCCGGGGCATGGCTTTTGCCTCCGCCCAAAGTCCCTCGACCACCCTTTCAACATCAAGCCTGATACTGAGCGGAACATGTTCCTTGTAGAGGTCCGCCTCCTCCTGAGCCTGGAGTGGAGCGCGGGTTGCTTGACGCATCTGGCGCTTGACAGGTTTCCCCTTGACCGAAGGTAAGCCAGAGGCCCCCCCAGAGCCTACTTCCCCTCTGAACTGCCCCTTGGGGGCCATTGGGCAAGACTGCGAGGATTGGACAGGCAACGAAATGCGAAGATGGAGCACCCTAACAAGACCAAGCTCTAACACACAGCGCAAGACAAAAGACAGATACACGATCCTACTCTTTCTATAGCCTAACTCGTCATAGCAGGGATCAAAATCATCAGAATAAATCAGATGAACACTCACGAGAACATTCCCATCCCCAACCATAGCCTGCGTCATTCCCATCATGAGATCGAGATCCCTCTTCCTGCGGAGATAATGAATCCTGTCCAGTCGTTGGTCCTTTCGCTCAGTGCTAAGCGTGGCAGAGCTGACGACGAAAAAAGAAATAATGGAACAACACCATCTCCAGAACCAGCGAGCATTAATTCCAACGATCCCCTTCCGCATTAGCTTGGCCATGTGTAGGCCTGCTCACGCCATCTTACTCCATCTATCCTCCCTTCCATTTGATCGTCCATGTGTATTGCCTCGGTGAGATCCCTAACGGCCAGGTGGCTACATTGATGAGCCCAATCCTCCTCTTCATTATCGTCAAGCCTATCACATCGGAAGCCGACGCTGCACTCCATGCCAGCATTCACCAAACAGTCAGCAACCTTGTTGGCCTCCCTTCTGACATGGTGAAAAGAGATGGCGGGGTGCGCATGGAGAAGGAAACGCAGTCGCTCTAGTCTGTACGCTAGTCGCCAACTAGGAGAGATCTTCTTCGTCATTTGTCCATTCAGTAATCGCTTGGCCAACGTGATGAGAGTATTGGAATCACCTTCGATTATCGCCAGAAGGAACCCCCCACTGATCAACACCTCCGAGTCTCGAATGAGGCCTTCCAACTCATCCAAATTGTTTGTATCCTTCCCTATAGCTCCCATGAACACCTTCTTGATCCTACCCTCTTGATCACGACAAAGGCCACCAAAACCAACCAGACCTGGGTTGCCAAGAGACACACCATCGAAATTCAGTTTGAAAACACCGAAAGGAGGAACCGACCAAATCGCTGGGCTAGAGGTGATGCACAGTTTGTCCCAATATCGCAGAGCATCCAACAAAGGTCTATTCATCCCCCATTTCTATGCGATCTGGACTTCTTCCCTCAGGAAAATCCTATCATGTTCGTGCCACTGCATGCACCTAATAGATGATATCAGGTTGTCTTGCACCGTGTTCTAGACCACCTCCATGTCTTTGCATTGGTCTTGGAAGATCCTAGCATTCCTCTCTTTCCAAACACACCACAGGGCCATGCCCGGGAAAGCATTCCAGATGGTTCTGATAATGGGATTTTTTAAGGCACTTGGGCACCATTCTCTTAGGGTCTCGGAGGGTTGGCCTCGATTCCTGTCGCTCTGTCAGAACTTCATCACTCCCTTGTCCCAAATTGCAGCTGCAAAAGGGCAGCTGTCCAGCAAGTGACCCATCGTCTCCTCCGCTTGATAACACAAACAACATTGAGATGGTCCAATAATCCCCCTCTTTCGCAATTTTTCACAAGTAAGGAACCTTCCTCTGACTACTAGCTAAACGAAGAGGGCCACTTTGGGCCATAATTTGACAGCCCAAATTTTTTTCCAGATGTCATCCATCGCCACATTCCTCAAAGTCCTGATACTGTAGGCCTCCTTGATGCTGAAGGATCCTTTTGATGAATAACCCCATCGTAAGATATCAGGGCCATCTTGAGCCTTTATAAAGTGTTTGTTCAATTCCTCCTGGAAGGCTTCCCAATCCTCCTCACTCGTAAAATCAGGTTTCTCAGGGAAGTTCCATAGATGGTGATCCATTTGGATCCCCGACCTTCACAATTGGTTCACCAGAATCCTGCCCCTCTCAAACTCCTGCTGTTTGATGAGAGCCCACTGAGGATCCCTGCCGAGGATGGGGAACTAGTTCCATGAGTCTTCCCAGAACTTCGCCCTGCTACCATCCCTGATCTCCCAGAAACTATGCTCTTGGATAATTGTTTTACCCGCCATGGCTTTCAACCATATGGATGATCCACTAGGGTCTTCATTGAAGCGAATCAGGAGATGTTTGGGTCTATCCCTGGCATATTTTATGCTCCACACTTTTTCCCATGGTTCCGATGAATGATTAACCCACCTCCACCATACCTTGGCCCCGAGGATCTCCGAGATTATTTCAGTATCCCTAAGGCCTAAACCTCCCTGTTCCTTAGGTTTGCACACATCCTCCCAGCTTACCAAAGAGAATTTGGCCTTCTCCCCATGCCTCCACCAGAGAAAATTGTGTTGAATACTCCAGATTTGCTTAAGGATAGCTTTTGGCACGGCTAAGATTGAAAAAAGGTATGTCGGCGTCGCTTGTAAGACGGACTTGACCAGGATCAGCCTACTAGGAAAGTTAAGGGGGTGAAGCACCCAGCTTGATAATCTCTGCTTTAGTCTATCCAAAAGTTCATGCCATGCTCCTTTCTTAGGCCTTCCAATCCCCAGGGGAACGCCAAGGTACTTAGATGGGAAAGCCCCTTTGGAGAAGACCAAGATTCTCAGGATATTCCTTTGGGTGGCCGAGGGAGTGTTGACAAAGAAAACCTGAGATTTATTGGGATTGACCGCCAAGCCTGAGGCCTAAGCAAAAAGGTCCAGACTTTTTTTGAAGCTTCGAGCTTCTTGGACTGAAGAGTGCCCCATGAGCATAGTTTCATTCACAAATTGTTGTTGGGTATGAGAGGGCACCCCCTCTTGCACTTTCACTCCACTAATTGTACGACTTTCAACCTGGGCCATGATGAGGTGACTCAAGACCTCAGCCATGAGGATGAAAAGAAAAGGGGACAGAGGGTCTCCTTGGCGAATGCCACGAGAGGACTGAAAAGAGGAAGTCGAGGATCCATTAAGGAGGATATTAAAGAATGGCATGGAAACCAGGCCCATGACCCACTCAACCCAGTCAGGAGAAAAGCTGTAGGCTCCCAGCATCTTCTCCATGAATTCCCAGTTGAACTTATCGTAATATTTTGCAATATCAAGCTTAATCATCATCCCTGGGGATCTTGATATTTTGAGCGAGTGCAGCACTTCATGCACAAGAATAAACCCATCTAGGATTTTCTTCCCTTCCACAAAACCAGACTATTCTGGGCTTATAAGCATCGGGAGGAGGGGTTTGAGCCTGCTAGCAATGACTTTGGAGATGATATTGTATATGAAATTGCATAGCGCTATCGGCCTAAATTTGTCAGGGGTATCCACCCCTGCGGATTTTGGGATGAGGGTGAGGAAAGTAGCATTGAAGGCTTTAAGGACCCCTTTCTTGGTTCTAGATTCCTCCACAATATCGAGCACATCCTCCTTAACAAGATCCCAAAAGAAATGGAAGAAGTTGGACGTGAAACTGTCTGGTCCAGGAGCCTTTCCCAAAGCCATTTGGTTGACTGCTTCCTCAACTTCTTGCATCCCAATGGGCTTATTAAACATTTCATTGTTTTCTCCAGTGACCAGCCTAGGAACTAACCTAGTTATTTGTTCAATGTCCCGACATCTATCCTCCCCATCTTCCCTGAGAATCTCCCAGAAGTGTTGAGTGAGCTCAGCTTCTATCTCCCTCCTAGTTTCCACTCTGTTTCCTGCTCTAGTCTTAAGCCTCTAGATTCTAGAGCTATTCCTATTCTGGATCACCGAGATATGAAAGAATTTAGTGTTTCTTTCACCCTCCTTCAGCCATTTTACCCTCGCCTTCTGTTTCCAATACAGTGCCTCCTATCTTTCCCTAGCTTCCAACTGCCCCATAAGATCCTTTCCTTTTTTCTTCATGTCCTCGTGCCAGCCATCTTCCATACCCTTTTTGTTGATGAGATTTAGCTCCAGCAATAGTTGTTTTTTTTCCTCAAAAATGTTTCCAAATTCCTCTCTGTTCCACATACGGATCTTAGCTTTCAGGGCCTTGATTTTTTGTTGGAATCAAAACATTATGGTTCCTGGGGGGGGACCAGTTCCTGCCACCACTGACTTACCAAGTCCTTGAAGTCCTTGTGTTCCATCTAGAAAATTTCAAAACGAAAGGGTTTCCCCCTAGGGGAGAAAGACCAATCCCAAGAGAGGCTGATGGGCCAATGATCTAAACCAGTCGCTGGGAGTACATCAGCCAAAATTTCCCCCATACTATGCATGATGTTTTTTGACACCAAAAAATGATTCAGGTGGGAGACCAAGTGCTCCCCTCCGTGTTTATTATTCCACGTGAACCAGTCACACCCAGTTTCCACGTCAATCAGTGAGCTCTGAGAAAGGAATTCACCGAACGCTTCCTGATATTTGTCTAGGGCTCTTCTTCCACCTTTCTTTTCCCCCAGATTTGCGATTAGGTTGAAATCGCCCCCTAGCACCCATGACCCCTGCTTCGCTTGCTCTTGGAGCCAATTGAGGAAATCCAAAAACGATTGCTTCTCAGGGAAACAACTGGGTCCATAGATGTTTCCAACCGTTCCCTGGACTCCAGAATCCAAAAAGCAAAAATCTACCATTAGGGATAACTTATTGGCCCGCCAGTTGGAGAATTCCATCGATCGTGGCTGCCAAAGGATAGCAATACCGCCCGATTGTCCTGCTGCATCGATGGCCATGAGCTGACTTCCCTTCCAAATCTTGTCCTTAATCTTTGCGAGGCCCCCATAACTACATTTAGTTTCTTAGAGGAACAAAATATCCAGGGATTCCTACTTAATCTTACGGTTTAGTGATTTCCACTTCCTAGGGTTACCACACCCCCTTATATTCCACGAATGAGCTTCATTGGAAAACCTTTTTAGCTTCACAGAAGGCCGCCTGGATCGTAGGATACCGACTGGATTCGATCAAATGAAATCCAACCACTGCTATACGTTTCTTGTTTGTCTTCCTCCCACGACGCAGTTCCTCCTCAGGAGATTTCCTCTTACTGCCCTTCTGGGCGTCTAGGTCGATCCCCAAGCTTTCCACCGCACCTGTTCGAATAATGGCTTCTTGGAGAATTTCAAGTTGACGTCTCGAGACATACCATTTTCCCTTATTTATGCATTCTTCCTCTATGGCATCCAAGTCTAACTTTCCCAGATCCATGTCCTCCCCTTCGTCCTCCTTCGTTCCTTCCATCTGTTGGGTTTCCTCAATTGCTGGTGATTTAGATGGGCCTTCCTGCTGGTCTTCAGTCATTGGCACAGCCTGAATCTCTTTTCTCTCTTCCAGGGACACTAAAGCTTCAAATGAGTTCCCTTGAGGTTTGTCATTGGACATTGATTCCGAACGAGCCGAGGTTTCCCCCCCCCCTTTCCGCGACGTCTGTTCTTGACTTGGGTGAACCCGTCTTCAACCACAGCTTTGGGTGGTGCAGGGGCATCCGGATCATACTGGAGGCTATCTCTGGGGCAGTTTCTTCCCAAATGACTGTATTCATGATAGTGTCGACATCTAAAGGGGATTTGTTCGTAGTCAATAGGCTAAATCCATTCCTCATATTCCCAGTTTAAATTGATTGCTTCTGGAAGCTCTCTAGATAGATCCATGTAAACATAAATCCGGGCAAAGGTCGTATACTTTTGGATCCTCATTTGTTCTGCTATTTTTATGAATTCTCCCAGGCTGTTTCCTATGTCCTGCAAGGTCTCCAAGTCCCAGTATTCACCCGGGAGGGAAAAGAGGTGAATCCAAACTGGGGCAACTATCATGTCTTCCGTTTCTGGGTTAAAATGCTCCTTCCATGGCCGCAAGAATAGGCCAGCCGAGAAGAATAAATATGGACCGCCCTCCAAGATTCTATCCTTGTCTTCCTGGTTAAAGAAGATAATGGTGAAAAAACCCTTGGAACCTAGCTGGAGATCATAGTGGCCTTTAGGTTTCCACACCCCATTGATCCACTTAACCAGGTCTTTTTCCTTTGGCCAAATTTCCACAAATTTCCTGATTAGGGCATTTTCCTTCCAAGTCTCGATCTTGCCCCCGACTGCCTCAGATCTGATCTGAATCACAGGGATGGATGTCGTTCTTGGGAAACAACCGCCACTACTCACTTGTTTTCCTTTCCTGGACACAGGTTGAGACCCGTCCCCCTTACCAACCACTATCAGCACCTTCCTTCTCATGCTAGGAGCCCCATCATCCTGGGCGGGCTCCCATTTCCCTAAGGCCACCATGGCACCTAGCAGGAGGCCAAGAATCCGGGCACTACCTGCAGCCTAACGTCAACAGGAAACAACGTGCTTTGACCAACACTTCTGCGCTCCTCTTCAAACCCTCGCCAGCGATCCAAAATTTCTCCAACACTTCATTGAGGTGATGCTTAGTTACAAAACATTAGTGTTATGCATTGAGATCGTAGTAATGGTGCAAGAGCAAGAGGATGGGGAGGTAATACACATAATTGATATGGGGTAATTTAAGGTAACTATCCGCATTGGAACATATCTAAAGTAGTTACTAGAGGTGGAATAGTTGTAGTAAGTAGTATAAGAGATAATGATGATAGCGATGGAGACAAGCCAAGTAGAGAATATTCTAAAATTGAACAAAAATGTGAGGAGTTTCTTATAGTGGTAGAGTGCATAAGTGTAAATTAAAAAAGGAAGAATAAAGATTCAAAAGTTGGAAGAATCATGATTTTTCAATAGTGCCAAAGAGATGAAAAAAAAGATGAATAAATTTAATGATTGTTGATTGATCAACAATCATTTGTAAGATCCTAGTTTTCATGCTTGGAATATAAGATGTGATAAAGCATGTACCAGCATAGATCCAACTAAATAACAATATTTATTACGTTCAACAATGGCCCTGCTATGTCAACTGTCTATATCAATATTTATTTTGTAAATGCCTTTTGTTTGTTTTTTTAATTAAATCTTCATTACAATTAAATAATAAAAAAATTCATATATAAGAGAAAAATTTGTAGTAATTATACTTTCTAATTTACATTTTCCTAACCACAAAAACATAAAAACAAAATTTAAATATATAATTGTAATAAAAACCATGGATTTTCTCTGTTTACTATCTTTTGTGACAATAATGAACATGACATCATGGGAAAGAACATAAAAAAATTAAATTAAATATGCAATTGTAATACAAACCATGACTTTGCTCTATTTACTATATTTTGTATATTTTGTGACAATAATGAACATGGCATCATTAGCAAGAAAGATTATGTCTATTCACAAAAATAAACACATTGAATAAATTGAATAGGTCATTTGCATTCATTGGGTAATTCAATTTAATTTAATATCGATGCAATTTTTTTAATTTTAATGAAACACTTGTGTCGAAGATGTTAAAAGATCTTCAACCCCTATTAGGAGGGATGTTTGTAGAGGAGAACTTTGGGCATCTTGAAGACATAAAAGACCTAATGGAAGAGGACATTAATGTCCATGAAGAAATCCAAGCTCAGAAATTCCAATTTTGATGAAGAATTTGGCTTCCATGATATTGTTGGTTAGTTTCATGTCTTGAAGAAAATGTTAACTTTCACAACTTTTGGATAAGATACATTGGTAATTTTCTGACTTTCAAACTTTATTTTAGAAATAAAATTTCTATAGATAATGTTTTTAATATGTGATTTACATATATATGGTATAGTTTTTCTTGAATTTATGTGAATGGTCACTTTTTGGAAAATAATATAAAATGGTATCATTTTTATACAAAAGTTCTATGAAAGTCCATTAAATATGGCTTTAAATGTATTTATTTTCTCGAAATTTTAACAATTTTGTCTATAAAAATGTCTCATTTTACATAAAAAAATTGCTAAATGTATATGTTTTTCATTATAAATTGCTTATAAATGTATGATATTTTGTTAAATTTCTAAAAAAACACTTGAAAATAAAAAATAAAAATATTTTACAACAAAGATTATTCAAATGCTAAAAAAATGCCTTAAAATGAAAATGGGTGATACTGGTATCAACCCTTTTTGAAACGAAGGTAATAATAGCAACTAAAATTAGGAGAGAGAAAAATGAGAATTGTGTCGAGTTCGCATTTCATAGTATATGTGGTTAACCCTAGTTACAAAATTGTAAAATAAAACAAAGTTGTGTAAGAATATTTGGGAGAAACATCCCTTAAGTAAACCCTAACACGATGGGTAAGGGATTTTCATCCTAGCAAGCTTAAGTACCCATGTTCATGTTAGGTGTCTGGATAAGATAAGTATTAGTACTTGTAACAGTCACTGTTTTTAAACCATAAATATTTGTTAATGCACATAATGATAAACTCTTAAAGATGTTGTAGTAATAATAATAAGAGTCGAACAAAGAAAATATTTAGGGTTTGAAACAAACATGCCTATGTACAAAAGGAAATAAATAGCGGGTATAAATTTTGGGTGTAAACCTATTTTTGGAATTAGAAACTATTCCCTTTAAAATGTCTTTCAGTATTTTTGAAGGCCAACTGACCAACTGGGTCGATTCCCTCAACTTGGTGCTTTATGTATAAAAAGAATTACCTCAGAACTAACTCGAGAATTTACTGAGAACTAGAGTTTTAAGATTATCCTGATAACGAACATATTAATGCTTTTTGTAAGATTATACAATTTATTAATGATTTCTATGAAGTAAATTGAGTCGGGATGTAGGGGTAAATATCAACTACTTTCGTAGAGGAACAAGGAAAAACTTCTTGTCATATTGGTTACAAGTAAACTTAATTGTCTCGGCCTTAAATTTGAGTATATGTAACACCCCGATTTTGAAGCCATTTGCATTAAATGTAGACGATGTAAATATTATATGGAATCATGGCAAGGAGCTCAAGGCCAAGGCCCTGTCATTGATTAAGGTTTGGTGTATAGGTGATTATGGTTTGATGCTTATGGCTCATGTGCAATTTAATAAAAAACCCACAACCAGCTATGTCAATGCAATGAATAATGATATGGGGGAATGATTTTCCAAGGACAATGGGGAGGAAATGTTTTACCTTGAACCATTGGGGGAAAAACCCATCAAAACTGCCAACTACCCATTACTTGTATTTTTCCCCAACCATTTATTTCTGCCAGAATTTGGTTGAGGTAGTTATTGCATGGAATGGGAAGAGTATGGGAAAAAATTCAAATTGGGAAGAACAACCATTATGGAAAAACGTGTTTTGACCCCATGAGCAAGAAAACACCCAAAAACGTATGCCCATTGTATTATGCATTAATGGTTTCATATTCCCTCACGTTTTGGGTTAGAGAGCCGTGGGAAGTGGGGATGATCCATCCTTCATTCATGGGGAGATTGTGGATTTACGTTCATTCACCCGTGCGTTGGTCATTATTTCCGATCAGACAAACACAACGAGATCTAGTAGGTGATGCTATGCATTTCTACAAGTATGTTTCCTTTGTCAAGACCCTGGTTGCCATGTTGCAGCGTTATCCTGAACTGAAGAGTGTTATGAGACCTTGTTACTCGTGTATCGGAGTGAAGTTTGTATTGTTGTGTCTCCATGTGGTTGATGTGTTGTGCACCCTGGTTTTGATGTGAACTGTATACAAGGATTAGAATTGGGAGAGACGTAGAATGTGATTGATAAACCTAGTGTGGAACCTCACAGTAAGATAAGAGTGGCTGGTGAATCTGCTATGCACAACCTGAGGAGCACTGGAAGGGAAGGTGTATCCCAAGGGATTGTGGAGCGGAGAAGGGGACACTTCCTTGTGTTGGGTGTGTAGGAAACGTGGATTCTAGGCTAGATAGGTCTTGTGAAGGCGTCCTTAGCTCTATGGATGAGCTCACTAGCTTAGCAGTTCTTCCTTCCCATTTCCTTAGATAGCCTGGTAAACCCATCTGTTGGCTTGGCTGAGTCTTGTTGTGTTTGGCCTTGTGTGATCCTTGACTGGACAATCTGATAAACCCAACTGTGAATGCTGGCTTAGTTGAGTAGCTTGATAAACCCAGTAGTAATATGGCTTGGCTGTGTATCCTGATAAACCCATTTGTTGGCTTGGATGGTCCTTTATGAAAGTGTTGGCTTGACTATGAACAGGATGTGAAACCCAATTGTTAGCTGGATTAGCTGAGTAGCCTCTGAAACCCAATAGTGAGATGTACTGGATGAGTATCCTATGAAACCCATTTGTTTGGTTGTTTTCCTTGCAGCTTGATAAAATCAACTGTGTTGGCTTCGCTGAGTTTTGTTTTATCCTTGGCTATGTGTGAGCCTGCTAGTGTTCTTTATTCCTTAGGGAAAATCATGCCCAGATCAGGGGTGGCAGTGCTGATGAGAGATTGATGAGCGCACTCGCCTATGGTTGGGTGGAACGTTACAGTGACGTAGCTGGTTGCAGACATGATATTTTCAAATATAAGTGTTCTTGTCTATGTTAATCTCTGTATTGTATTTATCTACATTTGTAATTGCTTGATGGAATATGATTAACATGTCTGATGTGTTGAATGGATGAATTGTTTCCGTTGTATAACTGCAATTGTATGCATCTGTGTATGTTTTCCTTTAATGCATTTTTAAATTAAGTTGTAGGACTTAGACTTCCGGATTGGTGATGGCCTGAATGGACAAATCTGTCCAAGACTTCGATTAGCAGGTCGAATTTCCAGACAAATCTATCCAAAATGCGGTATGTGGGATCTCACTTTCCATATTTCCCGATTCCGTAACTCAAGCTTTCTGCATCGTTGATTTTGCATGTTGATTTTCAGGCATTGATTTTGTAGGTTGATTTTTCGTCGTTGATTTTGCGGGTTGATTCTTAGCCGTTAATTTGTTCTTAGATGTGGAACAGGTTGTGACCGTCAATTTTTGGTCGCGCTCTCTTTCTCTAGCAAACGAAGGGAAATGTAATGGTAAGGTATTTGAAAGTGAATGTTAAAGAGTTCTTTTCACATCCATGCCTGGTGATTCAAAGAAGAAAACAGGTTCTTTAAGAAATTTTTAATTCTCCATGATAATCGGGGCATGGGTACGTGGTAGTATACTTAACACAAAAGTTAAGAATATCTCATTTTATGGCCTATAAGAGTAAACGGTTAGCCATTCATGATAAACCTAGATAAACAAATAGCTAACGTTCTTTTCACGAATTCAGTTAACAAGCAATACATTTTTCCATAATAAACCTCAAGAAACAAATAGTTAACATTCTTTATCTAATTCAGTCAACAAGTAATCTATTTTTCCATAATAACGAAACAAGACATGTGCCTTTAACATATATAAGTGTCGAGAAATTACAAACTCTAATTAGAGTTTAGGAATTAGAACATTGCATTTTATACTTAATTCGAATGGAAATATGTAAATATAAGATACAAGTGAACCATAAGTAACAACCGGCTACCGCGCATGGCCAAAACTCCCATGAATAAAACCATATTAATACACATTCTACGGAATGCACTCCTTCAAAAAAAATCAAGAAGTCACAGCTTAAGGCCTGTTACAATTTTGTTCCATTTCCAAAACCCTTTGGTCAACTTAGGGGATTCCAAACAAAGAAACCTCACCATAACTAGTGAAGGGAAGCATGAGCATAATAACATAGTTATGATCAAGGCCATAGATCACCACACTAGTTCAGGAGATTGTCAAGCTGAGATGGGAATTTAGTTTACCAGGAAGAAACTCCAATTGATTCTATAAAGGCCAGTCGAGTCTTTCCATATGCTAATTAACCTATTGTACATAACATTCCAAAACAATATTCTTGACCCAAGTTTAATAAATGGAAACATAAATAATTTGTTGGGCCTCCCACCTGAAATTAGAGATAAAACTTACTTGTAAGTGTTTAAGAAGTTTACAGGGAAGGTAGGTGCATTCAATTATTTAATTAGGAAATGAAAATCCCTTAAACACTTAAGGATCATGGGTTCTCCTCTGAATCTTGATAGATTCCATGCGAGAGTTAAACCATGTCACCAAGAGAAACTCGGAACCTCATCAGTTTTCCCAAAACCCTTTCTCGACCCTGTAAAGAACGGTAAAGTAAAATGAGATTAAGACCCTTAAGAGATCTCTTTTACTTGGGGAAGATTTATCAAATCAATATTAAAATCTATGTCTGGAAATTCTATAGTTTTAGTAGCTATCCAATCACACAAGAGTTACATTGTACCAAGTATACAACTTATGGATTTAACTAAGGAATGCTACCTAGTGATTGTTGATGTATTTGTAAATTCAGAATTTATTCACTTGTATATTTAAAATATTGTATTTCATTGGTTTTCGATGTTCCTATTGGGAGAATCATTAATGTAATTAATTCATGTAAAGTCATAGAGGTTAACCCTCCTTTTTGATTGGGGGGGAATGTCCTCATAGTTGTGGGGAACTAGGGTTATTAGACTCTCTTAGAGAAGTCATCCCTAGTAAGTAATTGTCAAGTCAGAAACTAGTATAAATAGAGAGTGGGCCTCTCTATTTGAGACACACACTCAGCTAGATATAGCGCATAGGTGAGAGAAGAGGAGCTCACACAAGTGAGAGAGACAACAGTTGTTGGAGATCATCTTTTTGTCTTTGGGTTTTACTGTTGCCATTGGTTCTCATTCTATCTCTGAGGAATTTGCGGGGTTTTTCCTTTATGGTTTCCCCCAGGATAAATCTTTGTGTCTATTGTCTCTTGTGATTGATTGTTGTGCATCTTATTCTCTCATATAAAATCCTAAGATCATATTGTCTAATTGATAAAAATCTAACATGGTATCAGAGATAACCTGAGAAGAAGACACTGTGCAGCTGCAGAAGCTAGGGATTCTTACTTTTTGGGTCTCTCTCCACAATCCATCAGCAAAAGGAGGCTAGGCTAGCTCTCCATTGAAGGGTGCATCTTTCTGTCGAAGTAGAATCTGATTCTGAGCATTTTCAGGTTTTGACCTACCACTCCATCGAGAAATTAGGTCTTTTCACAGAAGAGGAATTTTTGAGTGAGCCCAGCATAGGATTGTTCTCCTCATCAAAATCAAAGTTTAGAGACAAAAATCGAGGTTTTTGGTTGGGTAGAACTTCGGGAATGTCAATTCCTAATTTTCCCTGGAACCAAAAAACCAGCACTACAGAAGATCATCTCCAGATCCAGTTTCAACTTCTCAAATTGGTAAGATATAAATATTTTGTATTTCCATTTGAGGTTATTAGTTAAGATGTCTCATCACACCAATATTGATGAAAATATTGAGGGAGCTGATAACTTCCGAGCATGGAAGTATAGGATATCACTAGTTCATGAAGAAAATGAATTGGACTCCTACATCAATGGAGAGGTTCTAGTTCGAGAGGGAGATGAGACTAAGTAATTACACAAGAAGAACTTGATCAAGGCCAAGAGGATTATTTATGATTCAATCAAGGATCACCTTATACCATAGGTGTCCTCCCTAAAGACACCTAAAGATATGTTTGATGCCTTGACCAAGCTGTTTGAAGGGAAGAACATAAACCGAAAATGATTTTGGGAAATCAATTGAAGAATGTGAAGATCCAGAATGTAGAGACCATACAGTCATACTTTACAAGGGTCTCCCAAATCAAAGAACAACTTGATGCAGTATATGAAGAAGTAGAGAATGTAGAAATTGTGATGACCACCTTAAATGGTCTCCCTAGGTCATGGGACTCCTTCATTCAAGGGATTTGTGCTAGAAGAAAGCTAATCACCTTTAGTAGGTTGTGGGAGGAATGCTCACAAGAAGAAGATCGAATAGTGGCTTGAGAATAAAACATGGGAAATGAATATCAAGATCTCACAGTACATACCAAAAAAAATAGAAGAGACTATCATCATCATAGAGGTAAGCATTCACATCAAAATAACCCTAGAGGACATCTATCTAGTATCTGATGCTATACATGTGATGAGAAAGGACACATCTCTAGATTTTGTCCCAGAAACAAAGGTGGTCCTCAAAAGAAGAACTACAAAAGAAGACATCATGTTGACACTACACAGGATGATGAACCTCCAAGAAAGAGAGTTAAAGAATAAGTTTCTAGTGATGAAGAATATGTTTTGATTTCTTCTCTCACGGGAACTGTCACACATGGAAGTAACGATTGGATCATATATAGTGGGGCTTCCAAGCATATGACAGGATTCAAAGAATCCTTTGTGAAACTATCCGAACTTGAGTCACCTCACAAAGTGAAACTTTAGGATGACTACCTATATCCCATAAAAGCAGTGGTGAATCCTCCTATAATCTAGACTTGGGAAAGTCTATGAAGATGCAGGATGTCTTGTTTGTTCCAGGACTAAAGAAGAACCTCCTCTCCATCTCTGCATTCGATGAAAAAGGCATGAGGGTTGCATTTATAGATGGCCAAGTCCTTATGTGGCCAAAGGGAAAGACTATAGATGATTGAATTGTGATTGGAGAGCAAGAGGGAGGATTATACAAGCTAAAGGGAAAACTAGAACAATGCTTGGTCCATGAATCAGTAGAGCCAAATGAACTTTGGCGTAGAAGGCTTACACATGTGCACTATAGAGCACTACCACTTGCAAGCAAAGTTGTTGAAGGTCTTCCATAAATATAGGCAAAACATGAAGGTGTTTGCAAAGGATGTGCGAAAGGAAAGAACACAAAGAAGACATTTCCAAGTATCAAGAGCAAGGCAAAAGGAATCTTGGATATCATACACTCTGATATATGTGGTCCAATGTCATCCATTTCATTGAGTGGGTATGTATACTATGTTTCTTTCATTAATGAATTTTCTAGGAAGACATGGATATCCTTCTTGAAAAACAAAGATGAAGTTCAGTAAGTTCAAAGAATTCAAATCCTTGATCGAGAACCACACAGAAAAGAAAATCAAGACCTTTCGTTCATACAATGGTGGAGAATTCACATCAAATGAATTCAAATAATTATGCAAAGATTTAGGGATTAAGAGGGAGTTGACTACTCCATATAATCCACAACATAATGGGGTTGCAGAAATAAATAATAGAATGATTATGGAAGCCGCAAAGGAAATGCTTCATGATCAAGATATTCCCATGCATATATGGGCAGAAGTTGCTAGGACAGCTGTGTATGTACAGAACCGTACTCCACATAGAGTACTTGAGAACAAGACATGTGAAGAAGTATTCTCCGGCAAGAAAACAGAAGTCAGTCATCTCATAATATTTGGTTGTCCAGTGTACATACACATTTTGAAAGAAAAGAGGACAAAATTAGATCCTTCAGGAAAGAAGGGTATATTTGTGGGATATGGTGAAAGCTCAAAGGCTTACATAATATACTTCCAAGGATTCAAGAATATTGACATCAGTAGAGATGTAACATTTTATGAAGAGTCAGATTACAACAAATCCAGAAAGAAAAATGTTGAAGACCCTGAAGAAACAGAAGCACCCAGCATTCAAGATACAACTATGAACGATGCAACTCAAGAAGAAGATCGAGAAATAGAAGAAACCTAGGAACCTGTAGATCCACCTGATGACCAGAATACTCACAAGAGGAAACTTGCATGGGTACGAGAGGCTATCCAACGTGCAAAAAGATATGGGGCTCCAGAAGAAATGCACAGAGAGAGGAAAAGAACTAGGTTCTACTCCAGTTATGTATCCCTATTATGTGACATCATTGATAAAGAACCTTCCAACTATGAAGAAGAGACAGAATAGAAAGAATGGAAGGATTCTATGATCAAGGAGTACCAGTCGATCATGAAGAATGATGTCTAGGATGTTGTCCCAAGACCAGAGGGGAAGGATGTTGTGATTTCCAAATGGATCTACAAGATCAATCATGCTGTAGATGGCAACATAGATAAATATAAAGCAAGATTTGTGGCTCGTGGCTTCTCCTAGGAAGAAGGAATAGATTATGAAGAAACGTTTGCACCTGTAGACATATAAAATTCCATCAAATCAGTGATTTCTTTGGATGTAGTAATGAAATGGAAGATACACAAGATGGATGTCAAGACTTCTTTCTTGAATGGTGTAGTGGAAGAGGAAGTGTATGTGGAGCAGCCACTCAGTTTTGAGACAAATGATAGGAGACTCATGTGTCAGACAAAGGCTTTGTACAGTTTGAAACAGGCACCCAGGACATAGTATGACAAAATTGACAGCTTCTTGACTAGTTTGAGCTTTACCAAGAGTAAAGCAGATTCCAACCTTTTCTACAAGGTTGAAGAAAGGAACCCAGTGATACTCCTACTATATGTAGTGATCTGTTTGTAACAGGTGAGGATGGGTTGATTGCTAACATGAAGAGGAAGCTTGCTGCCGAGTTTGAAGTGAAATACTTGGGAATGATGCACTACTTTTTAGGCATGGAGGTGCGGTAGAGTGTAGATGGAATCTCCCTATGAAAAGGGAAGTATGCAGTATAGATCCTGAAGAGGCTCATGATGATGGACTGCAAGGCCATGAACACACCTATGGCATCGAACCTAAAGCTATTGATTTTTGCTTCATCATAATCATTTGATGCTATGATGTATAGTCAGATGATTCGGTCCTTGATGTACCTGACAAATGTGAGACCAGACATTTTCTTTGCTGTGAACACAATGGGCCATTTCCTGACATATCCAAGACATGTTCACCTGATTGCTGCAAATCATATTCTAAGGTACCTGAAGGGTACAACTGACTATGGGCTCAAGTATGAGGTGAATCAGAAGATTAACCTGTAAAGTTATGTTTATTCGGATTGGGAAGGTAGTGACATTGCATTAGAGGAAATTTGGGGTCTAAAATGGGCCTTATAAGAAAACGCTACAAAAATAAATTTTGTGAGTTGGAATTCAAGAACCAAAAGAATTTCAATAAAATGAGTCAACCATAATGGTCGAATTGACATATTTGTCATAAAAGAAAACTACTTGTTTTGTTCATATTTTCGACATATCTCCCTGTGTTTTTTCTCAAATTTCAAGGGGGAGAGCTTGTTGGATGTGGAATTTAATTCCACATCCAACAAGTACCCACAATGCATACATTTGATGGACCATAGTACCCCAAAAATAAGAAATACCTGAAAACAATGTGATGATGATGTCATCATCACATTTTTCAGGTATTTATTGTTTTTGGGGTAGTGTGGTCCATCAAAAGTATCCAGTGTGGGTACTCGTTGGATGTAGAATTAAATTCCACATCCAACGAGTTCTCCCACTCAAAATTTGAGTAAAAACACAAGGAGATATGTTGAAAATACGAACAAAAAAAGTAGTTTTTTTCATTCTTCCTCCAAAATTAATAACTATTATTTTATTATTTTAACTATTATTTTATTATTTTCCTTAGGAGGCCCATTTTATACCTCAAATTTACTCTAATGGATAGGAAGAGCACTTTGAGGTGTTGCTTCAGTATGGGATCAGGTGTGATCTCTTGGTTTAGCAGGAAGCGGTCCTGTGTGGCACTAAGTATAGCCGAAGCAGAGTATGTCACAGCTTGTTCGATTAGTTGTGAGGCAGTGTGGCTAAGGAAGCTACTATATAATTTGTTTGATCTCTAGTTGGATGCTACTTATATATATTGCGACAACCAGAGTTGTGTGAAGTTGTCAGAAAACCCAGTGTTCCATGACAAGTTGAAGCATATCGATATCAAATATCACTATATCATGGATATGGTGCAGAGAGGAGTAGTGAAGCTCCATTATGTTGCGACAGACGAATAGATAGCTGATGTGTTGACCAAGCCATTAGCCAGAGTAAAGTTTGATTACTTCAGGGAGAAGCTTGGTGCTCTCCAGATCGAGATTCCTTCCAAGGGGAATGGATGATTCCATGAGCCTTTCTGACATGGTGGTAGGGTTAGTTCCTCCCATGCTCATATGTAAGTATTGTTCCTTTCTGACATGGTGGTAGGATTGGTTCCTCCCATGGTCATATGTAAGTGCTGAGCCTTTCTGATATAGTGGTAGGATTGGTTCCTCCCATGGTCAGATGTAAGTGTTGTGCCTTTCTCACATGGTGGTATGATTAGTTCCTCCCATGATCAAATGTAAGTGTTGTTCCCTTCTGATATGGTGGTAGGATTGGTTCCTCCCATTGTCAGATATAAGTGCAGAGACCTACATCTAGCATGAAAAAGGGTTGGCTCTATAGAAGTACATCCAGCATTAAAAGGGGTTGGCTCTATAGTGGCGTACATCCAATATGAAAAAGGACTGACTCTGTAGAAGTACATCCAACATGAAAAAGGGTTGTCTCTGTAGTGGCCTACATCCACTATGAAAATGGATTGGCTCTGTAGAGGTACATACAACATGAAAAAGGGTTGGCTCTGTATTGGCCTACATCCAGTATGAAAAAGGACTAGCTCTGTAGAGGTACATCTAGCATGAAAAAGGGATGGTTCTATAGAGGCCTACATCCAGTATGAAAAAGGACTGGCTCTATAGAGGTACATCCATTATGTAAAAGGGCTAGCTTTATAGAGGCCTACATCCAGTATGAAAAAGGACTGGCTCTGTAGAGGCACATCCAGCATGAAAAAGGGCTAGCTCTGTAGAGGCCTACATCTAGTATGAAAAAGGACTTTCTCTGTAGAGGTATATCCAGTATGAAAAAGGACTGGATCTATGAAGTTACATCCAACATGAAAAAGGTTTGGCTTTGTTGATGAAGACCTACATGGAGATTAGGCCTACAACTAGCATGAAAAATGGTTGGCTTTGTAAAACTTCCTGTGATGAGAAGAACTGAGAGATAACACCATTTGATCAAGATAGCGGAAGCAGTGATGATGATGATGATACAATGATGATCTAGTGATGATCCATCTTTGATGATGATCCAGTGATGATCCAGCTTTGATGAATGATCCAAGTGATGAAGACTTGTGCTGATGAATTGTGTCAAGAGAATACCTTCGTCATTAAGAGGGAGTGTTGATGTATTTGTAACTTTGGAATGTATTCACTTGTATATTTCATATATTGTATTTCATTGGTCCCCTATGTTCCTATTGGGAGAATCAATAATGTAATTAAGTCATGTAAAGTCATAGAGGTTAACTCTCCTTGTTTATCGGGGGGAAAATTCCCCACAGTTCTGGGGCACTAGGGTTATTAGACTCTCCTAGAGAAGTCGGCCCTAGTAAGTAATTTTCAAGTAGGAAACTAGTATAAATAGAGAGTGAGCCTCTCTAGTTGAGACACACACTCACCCATCTATAACGCATAGGTGAGAGAAGAGGAGCTCACACAAGTGAGAGAGAGAACAGTTGTTGGAGATCATCTCTCTGTCTTTCAGTTTTATTGCTGCCATTGGTGCTCATTCTATCTCTGGGGAAGTTGCGGGGTTTTTCCTTTATGGTTCCCCCAAGGATAAATATTTGTGTCTATTGTCTCTTGTGATTGATTGTTGTGCATGTTATTCTCTTAGATAAGATCCTAAGATCATATTGTCTAATTGATAAAAATCTAACAGTGATCACCTGGATAATGGAATCCAATATCATATGATAAACTTTATATATTTGTAATCATGGATGGGTACAAGAAAATTAAGGATATTTTAGATGTAATCCTTCTTTTAGGAAACACACTCACGTTACATAAAACATTAGAGGAAATTTCAACTCAAAATGGGCCTTTTAACTTTTATTCAAATTCCATGTCATCATGTGTTAGCCAATGAAATTGCTTTAAATTTGAAATACCGTATAGGTCTTAAACATTTTCTTAATATAAATTTGGGGATAGGTATCATAAAAAAAACTACTTTTTTTGTTTGTATTTTTGACATATCTCCCCATGTTTTTACTCAAATTTCGATCAGGAGAGCTCATTGGATGCGGAATTAAATTCCGCATCCAACGAGTACCCACTCGGCATACTTTTGACGGACCCCGCTGCCCCAAAAACAAGAAATACCTGAAAAAAATGTAATGATGACATCATCATTACGTTTTTTTCAGGTATTTCTTGTTTTTGGGGAAGCGGGGTCCGTCAAAAGTATGCCGAGTGGGTACTCGTTGGATGCGGAATTTAATTCCGCATCCAACGAGCTCTCCCGATTGAAATTTGAGTAAAAACACAGGAAGATATGTCAAAAATACAAACAAAAAAGTAGTTTTTTTCTTTTCTTCCTCCAAAATTAATAAATATTATTTTATTATTTTAGCTATTATTTTATTAGTTCATTTTAGGAGGCCCATTTTGAGTTGAAATTTCCTCTAATGATACAATGTGCTCCCATTATGTAATTCTTGGTTTCGTTAATCCCGATCCTAACATGTCATGTGACACATAGGTTAGGAAAATAAAAACATGTACGCATTTTGTAGTTACAAAATGTAGACATGCTGTGGAGAGGCAAAACACACATCAATTATGGAAAACCAAAATGTGCACACGTTATGTAGAACTACAATAAATGGGTTTGGTGCATAACTAGGGAAAAAAATAAAAATATTAGTTTGCATAATCAAGACTTATGACCTATAGTAATATTTTAGCATCATCAAGAACGACAACTCAAACAATCATTCCTAACCTCCCAATAATATAGTTTTTCTTTGTGTTGTAATATGGACACCATTACAAGGCTTTAAGAACTAAGTATTAAATTGAGCACAAATATATGTGGACAAACACACAACTCACAAGATAGATCACACAATTTACTTAGTAATTGAAGAATGAAACAGTGCAAAAATGGCTTGCAACTGTGAATTATTTCATTAATGAAAAGTAATTAGATGACAAATTACAATGTAATACAATGGTTAAATAGCCACATGTAATTCGAATCCACATGAGGAAATTCGAATTGATTACACTCTACTTGACTATAGGTAACTAAGACCTTGTCTAAATCATTATCAAAGGACTCAATAGTTAACTGACCTTGTCTAAACCATTATCGGAGTTCATCGGAGTTCTAAAACACAACTCAAGTGTCTAATTCAGTGTTAACTGAGGCTAACTAACTGTGGTAGGTGAGAATGCGCCTCTCCTACATGCAACCATGCAAACCTAGTGCTAAGTGAATGTAGAGGACTAGAACTAAATCTAATTGACTCATAACTCGTCTTGACTAGTCACGAACTGAACTCAACTAATGAAGGTTGGTATCGGCACTCCCAGTGGCTCCTAAATTGTAGGGATTGATCTAGGAGGATCCTAAACAAATGCATGCAAGTGAAATAAGTGGCAGTAGGCCTCAATTAGTGTTCCCCGCACTTTAGTGACTGGAACATGTGCCCCAATTAGGCCAAGCAGACCCAATGGTTCTAGTGACTAAAAATAGACTAGATGGACTCCCAATTTAGACATGACTTCTGATTTAGACATATGACCAAATTGGGAAAGGGAGGATTAATAATCCTAACACCCCCCCCTGAATGCTAACTTGGAAAATATATGGGCCCTGGTAACTAAGACCATAGGTCACCCATTACATCAAGTAAAGTAATGTAACTGCTCAATACAAGGAGCTGGGGAAAAAACCACATTGAAAAAAATCCCCCCCTCTATCTAAGCAGATAGAATTTGGATTCAAGTTTGAAAAACTTGGAAATATGTTCCTGCAATCTTCATCTCTATGATGTAGCAAAGCAGCATGAATGGTTTTTTGTGCACAATTATTATGGGGCCTAGCATGCAGACTTCTCCTTCTTGTCCCAAAATGTTGATGGAAGGAAGGAGGAATGTACCTTTTCCTATTTCTGGCTGAAGAGGTGTATGATCCACTCTATTCTTCTGAGGGCAATGTGACTGATCAGACCTTTCCATGTGACATCTTACAGGAAATTTGTTGCATATCTCTAAAGGAGATAAGATTGCATGGCATAGTGCAAGATTCTCTGTCTTCTGAATGTCAGTTGGATTTCCAGTCATCTTCCTAGCTTCCTACTTCAGCTTCTTGCTTTGAAGTAGGGATTGAATCTGAATTTGAATGAATCATAATCTCATGAAATGATACAACTAGTTCTGTAATACTAGTGGAAATTGAAAGAGATAAAGGAGATTAAATGTTTTTACCTTCCCTTTGAGAGTGCAATGGTTCTGAAAAAGGCATGAAGTGTGAGAACTCATATGCCTTGGAGGCATGATTTGCAACACCCTTTGCTATGATGTTCCTAGTAGAAATATTTGTGATCTCCACTGAGTCAGTACCAAATATCACTCGCTTTGGATATCCAGTATGAGTCATCTGGTACACAGATAATAGATGTGAATATAGGGAGGGGACATAGAGTACATATTTGAACCTTCCATGTTCAAGCTTGATAGAGACCTTCCCTTTGGTTTGAACTTTACTATTATTTCCCAACTAAATACTGGGACCATCAAAAGACTATAAAGAAGAGAATGATTCTCTGGATGCAACCATATGATTGGAAGCTCCAGAATCAATGAGGAAGACATGTGTTGTTGAGTAGCTGGCCTTCACTGCATGACCTCTTTCAAAGCAATATTTAGTGTCTTCTGTGTCTTCTGTTTGGTGAGCCTTCCTTGTGCTAGTAGGTACATAAATGTTATGTTACTTCAGAATAAGAGTCATTTCATAAATTTATCTTCTCATGCAGGAGCTATCTAGATGAAAGCCCCTTATATAGGAGACTCATCTCTTTGCTTACCTTTGTCATTCTCTACCTTACCTCATCTTGCAACTAGTGCCTGATTTTTGGGAGATCGAATGAGCCCCATTTGGATCAACTTGTCATTCTCATAAGTGAGATATTGGATGAAAGCATCAAGAGTGGGAATCTTCCAATTTGGAGTGGTGGGCTTCACTATTTGAAAGGTTGATGCAAATAATCAATCGTCTGCACTGTGTTTTGAGAGAATGGCAAGGATGAGATGATCATCCTTCTTCTCCACCTTGCACTGCTTCAAATAGTATATTAGGTTCTTGAATTTTGTGAAAAATTCATTCATTGTTTCGAAGTCGGATGGATTAAGAGAGATCAGCTCATATTCTAGCTGATGGACCCTCATCTCATCTTGCTTATGAAATAAGGAAGAAAGCTTGTCCCAAATCTCAATGGGAGTCTTCAATCCTTTGATGTGGAAGCGAAGATCTCAAGAGATTGAGAGGGACAAGTATCCAGAAGCTTCATCAAGCCTGTTAAACTACTTTTCTTTGTCATGATTAAGAATTGGCTCTGCCTCTGTCCCTTCTATGAGTTTAAAGAGCTTCTTGTTGTGAAGTAGTCCCTCCATGTCTTCCTTCCACTGGTGGTAGTTGAAGGAAGTGAGCATCTCTACTAGATGGGCCATTTTGAATGCAGTAAAAAGGGCTGAGCTGTTGTAGCGAATGTGGTGAGGAAAAAGAACTGCTTGTAGAGAATGCAATGAGAAGGGATGATAACATCTAAAGCACACAATCCAACATACAAAATAAGGTCGACTACCTGCACATTTCAGGTTTTGATCACACCCAGCATAAATGATCAAGCAAGCTTGATCAACAATTCCTTAACTTGGGGTATTAAGTGGTAAATCTTCTGCTTCTGGTGTAGAGTACAAATGGAGCAAATTGCTCCAAAAAAAATGATCCAACTGGAGATTTGAGGAGGAGAAGTGCCTTTTCCATCAAGGCTCTGATACCATATTAAATTGAGCACATAGATCTATGGACAAACACACAACTCACAAGAGAGATCACACAATTTACTCAACAATTGAAGAATGAAACAGTGCAAAAATGGCTTGCAACTGTGAATGCTTTCATTAATGAAAAGTAATTAGATGATAAATTACAATGTAATACAATGGCTAAATATCCACCTGCAATTCGAATCCACATGAGGAAATTCGAATTGATTAGACTCCACTTGACTATAGGTAACTAAGACCTTGTCTAAATCATTATCGGAGGACTCAATAGTTAACTGACCTTGTCTAAACCATTATAGGAGTTCATCGGAGTTATAAAACACAAATCAAGTGTCTAATTCAGTGTTAGTTGAGGCTAACTAACTTTGGTAGGTGAGAAATGCGCCTCTACTACATGCAGCCATGCAAACCCAGCGCTAACTGAATGTAGAGGACTAGAACTGAATGTAACTGAATCCTAACTCAGCTTGACTATTCACTAACTGAACTCAACTGATGAAGGTTGGTATCAACACTCCCAGTGGATCCTAAATTGTAGGGATTGATCTAGGAGGATCCTAAGCTAATGCATGCAAGTGTGATCAGTGGCAGTAGGCCTCAATTAGTGTTCCCCAAACTTTAGTAACTGGAACATGTGCCCCAATTAGGCCAAGTGGACCCAATGGTTCTAGTGACTAAAACTAGACTGGATGGACTCCCGATTTAGACATGATTCTTGATTTAGACATATGACCAAATTGGACAAGGGAGGATTAATAATCCTAACACTAAGTATGGGTCATAATCTATTGACCATGGTTTGAAGAGGAAACTTAAAACTTGTTCCATAAAGGTAGTTTTTAAGGGTTAAGCTCCATGAACAAGGAAACAAACTTGCACATAGGACCTCCCTATGTGATCTTTTGCATATGAGAGAGAATATGTATTCCATTAGATTTATTTTAGAACTAGGAATCGATCCATGGACATGGTTGAGGGAGGAAAACTAGTTCTCATTCCCTAAAGGAATCCTATATACATATAGGGAAATGAAAAACACCTTGAACCAACACACATGACCTCTTAAGGGTATCCTAAACCTTTATGTTGGTATATGGCCATGATTAAGAGTTTTTTGGCATTATATATGTGTAATGTCCCCAAAAATTGAAAAAAAAAATTATAGGCTAGTGAAATCTACCCCAAAGGGGATCATTATTACCAATGCGGAAATACATGCGTTACTTATATTTTCGATCTCTTCAGAAACTCCCCATACTGTCATGTTACTCTCTTATCCATTTAGTGATTATTAGTTCGTTTACATCTTATGTCTTAATTCTGTTATTTAAACAACTGATACATCTTAGTTATTACTGTCGGGGAATTAATGAATTGTATAGATCATTGTTTTGCTCCTGCACATGTGTACTTTGTTTATTTAATAAAAACTAACTTAACTTTGTTGATGGGAACAAAGTGGTGGAGTGGTGGGACTCGTTCTCCCATGACGATCTGAGAGGTAAGGTCATTCTTTGTTATGCAGGCTTATAGTTCATACGAACTAAGGCACCTTATTTATTGACTTACAGGTTACTCTTGCGACATCGAGGTTACTTGAAGCAATTCAGTTCCTAGTTATATTTCCAGTTCCGCCTTGCACTTTATTACTGCTCCATTTTTATGACTCAGGTAAGCCCTATGTTTGTTAATTATCTTTCTTAGTTAATTATCTAGATGCTGTGAATTTACTTACTGTCCTTACCATTATAAATTATCTATCTCTTGGTTTATTAATTACTCTTCTCTTGTTTCTATTTCGCAGGTCCGCCTTGGTTACGAGTTTGGAAACTTACGCTTTTTCTTCCTAGCAAGGGGATCATGGCATACTATGTTTTCCATGGTTCCTAAATACTACAAACCTAGACTACGACCTATGCATAAACTCTACCTATAAGAACTAGAAAAAAGGGGCATGTGATAACATAAAAATTGATGCTAAGGGGATGACTTTGTAAACACTATACCATAGTGTTAAGGACTGTGCATACTATAATGTTGGGAGACTATGGTATACATACCATGTCCTAGGTATTAAGTCTGCGCTGATATTTAAAGGGTGGAGAAACCATAGGATAAAGGGTTTAACTCATGAATTGGATGGTATGTAATATAACGTTGAACCATAAGTTATGGTGAAGGTTTATGGAGGCATTAATGGCCACCAGCTGGTGCCATTAATTCCATCGGGGTTTGTGATCACATTTGGCAAAGGATTTGGGCATTCGTTGCTTGTGCATTATGTGGTTTTGGCATTGGGGTTTTGTGTGGCCTCTGTGCAGTTCAAGAAGGGAGGTGACCTCCATCAATTTGCAGGTAAGCTTGGACCATACCCTATGTAAAATGCATTGCTTCATTATTTTCTCCATGGAATAGTCATGCTTCTCATGCCATCATTGATTTATTTGCAGGTGGACATGGAGGCGCTTCGGGGTTTGCATAGGGCTATGCTATCGATTTTGGGTTGCTAATTCATGGCCATGGTAAGCCTGATAGCAATATTACTTGCCTCGTCTCATTCTGGCATTTCTGAGTTGGGATTCTTTACAGGGTTGGGGTTTTAGAAGGCACTTGTTGACTCTGACTTTGAGGTTTATAATGTATCTTGATATGGGTTTTTCGCTCTAGTTGGGAGGTTTGGCAATGGAGCCGTCGCTGCCCCATTACTTGTAATGGTGCCATAACTCACAGCTTGTTATTTATCATTGTTATTACTTGACTGTATGTATATGAGGATTCGTTCCCTTCTATGTAAATGCACTATGCATTGGCTTTTATATGAAGACTGTCATGTGTTTTGGGTATATACAATTTCGTTCATCATTTTCAAAATATTAAACTGTGTAAATTTCGGTACTGTGTAGTTAATTAAATGATGCATTTTAACATGTCGACTTGTTGGTTTCGATTTGTGGCTTTCACCCTGTGGGATTTACTCTGTGTATAAATAATGTTTTGGATTTTGGAATTATGCATAGCGCTTCGTTTGTTTTGGTTGTATTTTAAGTTGGTAAAGCTTCTAGAGCTTTGGGCATTATGCCATGGGCTGCGCCATTGTAGCAATGGTTCCATGGCCCATTGGCTTGCCACCGTATGCTTTGTGTTGGCGTTAAATGGAGACTGTGTTTTTAGACAGAGTATTTGAACTTTTGGTTTTGTATTGGCTCAGCGTGGGTGCAGGCCATGCCATGAATGGCATGTGCCTCTCCCAACAACTGCGATAGCTTTAGTTGGAATTTTAATATGTAATTTTTTCATTAAAAGGAAAAGGATGTAACAACCAGGGTTATGGAAAATCCATGATATTGTTTGGTTACTGTAGCGTGACAGTGTGAAGATGGTTATGGGATTTGCTTACTATTTGTTTTTAAAATTCTTATGGTTTGTTATTAATGTTTTTTCCTTCAGTCTGGACATTCACAGGATTCGATGCCGCGACCTCTGTTGGAAAAATGGATTTTAGCTATTAATTGTTTAATGTGATGCGACGGTTGTGTGTAGATTTATATGGGACCTTTAAACACTTTATGTTTTATAAAGGATGACTGTAATAATAGGACCGTGAATTATAATGTTTGGGTTATGTAAATGGATGCAATTATTGACTAAGCGATTTGGACTGTGGAATTTATATAATAAGACAAAGGTTTGATATTTAATTTATACTTGTTGAGAAAGACCTTGAAGGTCTTTAATGAGTTGTTATCTTATATTTAGTTTTTGTTTGTACTTAATTAATTTAGTTTAGAATATTTAAATTATGTACTTTAGTTTATAAATAAAATAAATAGTAAATTAATTATAAACTATTTGAATACTATTATATATGTATCTCTATATATATTCAACCTGTACTTCTGAACAAATTTTGAATTTAAAACAACCCTCTGCTGACAAATTAAATATGTCAGCAGAGTAATGCAACCTGTAGAACAATAATATGCTAACTGGTAACAAAACCTAGATATAGTACACATAAACTAAGCATGGAAATAATACAGAAATCAACTCAAAAGTACAAACCCTGGTAATGTACAACATATAATAAAAAATGTCCATCCTATGATTAGCAAATTGCAAATACAAACCCTAGCAGATTGTTAACCATAAAACTTAACCATTAGGGTTAGAAATTCCATCCCATCGATTACTTAACATAAATAATAATGAAACTTTAGGAAAGAAATAGAATAGAGATTCAAGGGTTTGATACATGAATTTGAAGCTTTGTCAATGGCTGCACCTGCACACGTAAATAACCAGCATTAACAATTCAATGTAGATTTGACCTTTGTTTGATGACCAAATCACTTGGGAACTACCATGTTCCTCCAAAGCATGACCCGAAACCGTTCCTGGTTCTAATCCGGATCACCCCAAGCTGGACTCCAACATGCAAGTAGCTTAGAGCTCCTAAGGTAGGGTTTCCCAATTGGTAATCAGTTCTGAATCAATCCTCTTTTCCTTGCAGGAAACGTTCTCCAAGAAAACACTTGAGAGCAAAAAAGGAAAAATAATATTTCTCCTAGATGAAAATCAGAAACCCAAGCCTTTTCTTGGCTTGAGTCTTTATAGATAGACTTTTCATTCAAAGTGGCAGTTAAATAAATAAATCCTTGATTTCTTGATTTAACCCTTTTTAATTTACTGGGGTAATTTTCAATTCTTAACATAGGAACTTTTAACTAGTTCCTAGTTAGTCTTTCATAGATATTTCACTATTTATTAATGCTTTAATAATAAATAATAATTGGTGGAGCTTCTCTTCTTCTTTATTCAATTATATAATTAATCATAATTAATTCTTTATACATACTATGTATAAAATACATAGTATTAAAATACTTGTTAACACTTGTCTTCGGGCATCATGTATCATGATCCCTAGACTTAATGACACTTCTTTATGAAGGTAAAGTAGGTAGATGGCTCAGGTCTACTAGGATAGGAAAATCTAAACATCCTTGCATGTTGGATTTCCCTCGTATAACGTGGTAGTTCTTCAGTACTTGATGAGAATACAGAAATTCAAAATTTCATTTAATCACTTAAAAATAAGTATGATGAGAGCAATATTATTCTCGAGTCATTTTTACTCGAAAGTGATTTTAATCTTTTCAGTAACCCTTAGCGCTTACCAGAGCCCATACTCAACACTTATAACAGGGAGTTACAAACATAGTGCAATTCTAGAGCTCTCGCTCAACAGTAAATGCTAGGATGTACTTGTATGATACACCTAGGGATACAATGGCCAAAGATCTGATGCTCCAGAGCTTATGCTCAACACCAACATAGAATGCTCTAGAGCTTATGCCCAACATTTCCAAATTATATTTTCATGTGTTCCAGATCTTTATGCTCAACACAAATGTAAGTACTCATGTGCTCCAGAGCCTCTCGCTCAACAAAAAACATCTCATCGATCATGTGCTTCAGGGTCCACACCCAACACAAAACATTTCATCAATCATGTGCTTCAGGGTCCATGCCCAATAGAACCACCATATATAAACATATATATCATCAAAAATTGGCTTACGCCCAATATACAAAACAATCATGATGTTCATATGTAGTGGGTTCTTCAACCCAATATAAAATAAAACATCAATATAGTCATCATGATCAATAGTCTCATGCCTATAAATGGTAGGTCCAAAATTCAGGATATTATATCCCTCCCTGCTTAGTACAACACCATCCTTGGTGTTCTAGGGACTCTGAATGATATCATAAAACAAGGCGGGGTAAGCCTTTCTCATGGTGGCCTCATTCTCCCAAGTAGCCTCATCTACCTCAAAGTGCTTCCACTGCACTTTCAATTGGACTATTGTGCACTTCCGAAGCTACACTTCTCTCTTGTCCAATATATGCAAAGGATTAGGGGAAAATTACCCTCAGGTTCCACCTATAATAATGACCAATCAATGACATGCTTAGTGTCATAAACATATTTCTTTAATAAATATGCATGGAAAACATTATGAACTCTTACGTGTTTAGGTAATTCTAGTTCATAAGCGACCGGTCCTTTCTTGGCTAGAATTTGAAAAGGTCCACAAAATCTAGGTGCTAACTTACCACACCTAGCCAAGCTCAATGAGCTCGATTTTTCTTTCACTTTCAAGTAGACATGCTCACATACTTGATAGTCTTTATATTTTCTTTTCTTATCCGCATAACTTTTTTGACAGTCTTGTGCATCTTTAAGGTTTCCTTAGACCTTGGTAACTAACTATTCCAAGTCCAATAATAGGTCAGGACCTAACATGAGCTGATCCATCAGATTGTCCTAAGTAACCGGGGTCCTACACTTCTGTCCATAGAGTACCTTGAAAGGACTCATCTTGGCAGAATCCTGATACCCATTGTTATATGCAAACTCTACAAGGTGCAGATAATCCTCCCACTTGGTGGGGTTGTTCATGCCATACATTCGAAGCATGTCTTCAACAATTTGGTTTACTCTTTCAGTCTACCCGTCCATCTACAGGTGATAAGCAGTGGTAAAGTTCAGCTCAATCTCTAATCCAGAGAATAAATATCTCCAAAAGTTTCTTGTAAACTTAACATCTTGATCTGAGATAATTGCTTTGGGTATCCCATGCAATATAAATATCTCTTTTAGGAATATATCGGCAATGTTCATGGCCTTGTAGGTCGATTTTACGGGGATGAAGTGTGCTTCCTTTGACAACTTGTCAATGACTACGAAGATAGAATCATTTTGCTTCTTTCTTTTTGGTAAGCCAGTAATAAAATCCATACTGATAACCTCCACTTCCATTCCATAATGGGAAATGGCTGTAGCAATCCTAAAGGATGTTGGTGCCCAGCTTTAACTAGCTGGAATTCCTGACATTTCCCAATAAACGTTGCAATGTCGACCTTTAACATAGGCTAGAAAAAATGTCTCTTGATGGAAGATACCATTTTTTGATATCCCGGGTGCGCCAAGTAGAGTTCCCTATGAAATGTTGTATGGATGTTGGACTGAATGTCCCCTCCATCTAGAACATACAATCTACCCTTGGACCATAGTAGTCCGAAATCATCCACCTTGTATTCCTTCTATTGTTGAAACAACCGGTCCTCTTGGACCTTCTTGAGGATTTCCACATAGAACGGGTCAACCTTGTTGGCCGTTCTAATATTCTCATGCAAATCTGCATCAGCTTGACTCAGGGTCACCTCATATATCATATGAGTTCGTCGACTCAAAGCATTGACAACTTTGTTCTCTTTGCCCTTAATATGCTTTAGTTCAAAGTGATAGTCACTCAAAAAAGCAACCATCTGGCTTGCCTCGCATTCAGATCGGGTTGATCAAATAAATAATTTAGACTCATATTGTCAGTATTTAGAAGGAACTTCCTTCCCATGAGGTAGTGTCTCCAAATATTCAGATCGTGGATAATGGCTACTAGCTCAAGATCGTGCGTGGGATAATTCTGCTCATGCACTTTTAATTTCTGTGATTCATAACAGATCGCATGATCATTTTTCAAGATGACTCCTCCAAGTCCTTCCTTGCTTGCATCCGTGCATACAACAAAATCCTGATCTGGATCTATAATCCATAACACTGGTGCAGTCATCAAAAGTTTCTTAAGCTTTTGAAAACTTTCTTCACACTTGTCAGTCCATAAGAACTTGTTCGCTTTCTTCTGCAAAGCCATCATGGGGCAAGTGATCCTTGAGAAGTTCTCAATGAAATTTCGATATACCTGACTAAACCCGAAAAGGACATAATGTCTGTTGTTCAAGAATAAACACCCTTATAACCTAGGGTCTTGTGCTACCAACTTACTTCTAAAACTTGCAGACAATCAGCTTTAAAGTATAGAAAGGAAATAGGAAGAGATGTTGGACTCACCCAATTATTGACGGTTGAACCAAGCTTTGTCTTCTCCCACTCTGCTTCTCTCCAAAGCTTTTAGGGATGCACCTCCTTCACCTGCAAAGAGAAAATACTCCAAGTACAATCTTATACATGTATATATGACAGGTTAGATAAACAAGATATATAGTGCTTAATCAAATATATTGATCAACCATGATACATGAAAGAGACTCAACACAAAGTTGGAAGAAGGATTCTCTTTATTAACAATCAATGAATGAGATAAGTGTACAACCCAACGCCTGAAACAAGGACTCCTCTGCAAGCAAAGGACTCTGATTTTTGCTACTCCAAATACTTTTGAAGATATACCACCAGCATAACTTTTCTCTCCAAGATTTCTTCTCCTAATGTCCTCCCCAAGGCCTCTATTTATACTTTGGGAAATAGAGCAGTTTTGAAGGTTGAGGAGGTTGAGATAGTTGATATGGTTAATGATTAAGGATCAACTAATCTGCATTAGTCGTGTTTTATATTTTTCAATGTCGAATGGATGTGTACATGACTATTGATATAGGCAACCTGTGTATGACACACGAGTTGCTTTAAGGGAAACCCACGTATAGATCTGTATGCGGGTTGCAGTGATAATAGTCGCGTACAGTACGTGGGTTGTCAACATATATAGTTGTGTCTGTACGTAAGTTTTAGTGGAGATAGTCGCCTACGACAATCTACATATAGAAATTTAAAATGGCAAGCTGGTTAAAGGGTAAATGCATCTCATGTCATGCCCATCTATAGTGTTTAGGCAAACTTCAATCCTATAGTGTCCTTTTGTGTACCAACATATGGTAAGTCGGCACTCGGATGGAGAAGTGCCATTTGGGTTGATAACAGATGCCCCTTAATGTGTGAGGTCAGAGGGAAGTGATGGCCTAAATACATTATAATCATTATCTTTGGAGAACTCATAAGTCCAATGGAGCAGAGGTAGTACCTGAAACAAATACATAATATTGTCATATACAAAGTCATATCTGAGGATGCTATGTTCAATATACTGGAACACTAGCTCCTTTACAATATTTGAGTACATCATATAGTACAGGTACAAGAACACGTATACTGCAAAGGTTGATCGAAGCCACAATATACAATAATGATGAGTCTTCAAAGATCTGGAAGATGTGTAAATAGGTACAACATAGTCTTGTGCAACTTAGTCCATAGATAGGAAACTAAGGTCTTCATAAACAAATCCCAAATAACCAGTACAATCCAAGCCATGTGAATAGATTTTATTGAAGTCTAACATGGAGCAGATTCAACAGATTGTCGATCAATAGGTGATAATCAACAACTGAAGCAAAGGAATTCACCAATAATGAGAGTGAATCCTGAGGTACAATCATCAAAACTGTAGGTCTTCATCATTAGGAACTGCTGATGCGAAATCATACTGTGATAAGGAAGGAAATAGATCCTCCAACAGATCACAAAAGTGATTAGGGATTGGGTAAAGAAAGGGAGACACAAATGATAAAAGATACGACAATGATGGGATCAGGATATAGATCATATACTGGGTTAAGTCCTTGAACAGTGAGCACGATAGAGAAATGACCGACGAAATCTTTTTAACTTTACAGATAGAACAAGTAAACTTATCTGCCATGTAGGAGACATGATCAGATTCCCCAGGTAGAACTGACAAGAGGAGGAGTAAGAAACTCGAAGTAATAGCTGAACTGAAAGTGAACACTGAGACATGAGTATCGGAAAAAACAGAGAGTGCTTTGTTCAAGGATGACATGTTTCCACTAATTGAAAACCAAAAGAAAACTTTTTCCTTACCTTTGCTGTTAAATTTTAACGAGTCCAGGAAAGTCAACTCAGATCTCTCTTCATTTTTTGACAAGATTGAAGAGAAGAGGGAATAATGCTTGATAGTGTCACTGATTCGTGGATTTTATGAGCCCGAACTAGTACATGCTTATTTGGTGTTTTCATGTTTAGAGAGACTGAAAACTTCGAAGAAGACTCTAGGGGGATCCCTTTTTGTCCAATTTAGTCTCCTGAGGCCGGAAAAGTATAAAACATACCACAGAAGAACTCTCTTAACTTCCGTAGAAGAAAATGTGAACCTTTTTCGTACTTAGTCAGGGAGGTCCGAAAAAGGTTAAATTACCACCTACCCAATGCTCCTTATAGAGCAGCATATAGCTTGAGTTTTACGAGTGTGAAGGAAAGCAAGATCACTCAGAAAGATCCATTTGAGTATGAGAAATGGGGCTTACAACAATAAAATTGATGCTTTGTTCTTAGTCTTTAACGAGCATGACAAAGACACAAAGTACACTCAAAATATTTTTCATGTTTAGGTCCAGAGCACGAAAAAGAGAAAACCGAGCTCAAACCAGTTGTTCCTTTTCTATAAATTTAGTCGCTCGGGTCTGGAAAAGTGATAAACCTGTACCTGAGAATACTCTTCTCAATTCTATAGAAAAGAGAGTGATCCTTTCTCGTATTATTTCACATGGTCCGACAAAGAGATATCCTACCACCAATGTGGATACCCATTCACGTATTCTTAACAAGCTTGAACGGACAAGTTAACTCGGTAGTCAAGTCTATTTTTAAGGAGTCAGACCTGAGCCTAAAGAAACTCCATAAGGGCGGGGAGTCCTATAAAGGGATAGCTTGAAAAAAGAGACCAAAATGAGGCTCAATTTGGCATGAAAAATAGCTAAAAAGATTCCCCTATACCTAAGACAGCTGTAGCATGAGTATCGAAAGACAAAATAGGTTCTAAATGGGGATACTCATGAGAGGAAGGCCCTATCCATGGAAGAACAATGGTAAAGACAAGGAGCTAATGGTTAAAAATACCATAGTCTGTGGTCAGAATGTTAATTGCTAGGTTTAAGATGGAATAGGTATAAATGCAGAATGCATGTGAAACACGGGGGATTCACTTGTTGACCAATATCCTATCACGTTAGTTCATATTGTGGGTTTTAAAATTATCAAAAATTGAACCAATATATTGCAGGTATTGGGGGGATGAGGGATTTAAGGTGGGGGTGGGTAGGGTGGTTTATAAGGATTGAGGTATAAAAAGGGGTGGGGAGGAAGTTTTAAGTATTGGGAGGGGGTTTCAACAAAAATATTTTGGGTCAATATCTCTCGAAATTAAGGGTATTCTTTAATATCCCATGATCGCACGTGCTATGTGAGAGGTTCACTAAGTGAAGTCCCCGTGATGTGAAACAATAAAAAACCATCCTATATGAGCAAAAAACACCTTAAAACGATGAAAAACCTGTTACAAGGCAAAAAGATATGGTATTAGTTTTATAAATTATGAACTATAGGGAAAAAACCCACTTGAAAAATAAATTTTCTATAAATAGTTCAAAACTCAAATAAAAACTCACCATTTGGATTTTTAGCCCTAATAGACAAGTTTTCATCTCTACCTTCAACTTCTCGATGTGGACAATCCAACAGACCATTTCCAAATACGCAAGTGTCAGGTAATACTACACTCCATGCTCTTCAATTTGATCCAAGCAATTATCAAAATTAGGCCCTAATTTCATGTTTTTAAGCATCCTCAACAAAGCAATGTTGTGTACGTGGGTTTTCTATAATGAAAGTCACGTACACACATTTTGTATGCGGGTTTCCCAAAGGACAGTCGCATATAGTACGCAACATGCCTAAATAGATAGTCGCGTACGCTGCGTGAGGTAGAAAAGAAGGATATAGAGTCAAAATTTTGAAATTTTATATGAAACTAAATATTTGCAATTGCTTGTTTACTAGGTTGAAAGATGGTGCTTGAGTGGAGGGAGCACGAACATGAAGATATGGACCAAGAAGCACTCCAAAGTGCCCCCACCATGAATTTTTTATGTTCAAGTGGATTGTTAAAGTTTTTCTATACCTCACCTATGCAGGCCAATGTCCGCCTCTTAGATTTCCTGATAAACTATTGGGATCATGACTTAGGCATGTTTGACCTTCAAGGTGAGTCCTTGGAGATTACTTCAGAGGATGTCTATTTTATTGCCAGTCTATCATGAGGATGAGCTCTGGTAAACTTGGAAGGCACCGGTAGAGGCGGTGACCCTCTAAGTGTCCAAAACTATATTGATATATACTGTCCACCAGGCACACAAAAGAGGGGTAGATGCATCCCTATTGTACACATACGTGATCTTCCCCTATAGGTATTGACAAGTACATAAGTGAGGGTTGTAGGGTCATCTTCACGTCACCTTGCAACATGGAACTAGATGAGACTAGTGGTGGATTGTATGCAAGGGGCCCTATATGATTGGTGCTCAGGAGTGATCCCGATTATGAGAAAACAACTCTTTGACTGCAAGAGAGGAAGGAGGAAGAATTTTAGATATTCTAGCATACTAGTAGCCTTCTTCTTTGAGAGAGTGTCAGGATTAATCCCTGTAGTACCCTTTCCAGTTCGTTCTACTCGTCAGCCTAAGCTAAGTAGATGGGGAGATATCTTCCTTCGCCAGGGAGGTGGTGGCTCAATGCAGAGTGTCTATGATGACGACTTCTACTTTTGGTGGGAGCGACAGTTTCCAGCCCTTGAGTAGTTTCCATATGCTAGAATGAACTTTCGTGGTGATGCAGACCTCATCCTTCCTCTAAGAGGAGCATGGGGAGAGTTAGGTAATTTTTTATTTTCAAATTTTCAAATTTTTATGAATTTTAAAATATAGAGATATATACATATGTATAAGAGTTCTAATCCTTTTAAAATGTAAAAATGCAGATATTGGACCGGTACGCCCTGAAGGGCATCCACGCATGTATGTGCGTAATGTCTTAGGAGAAGACCAGGGGCTGATTAGGGTTCTGGAGGGGAAGCTGGCCAGGCTTACCCAGAGAGTACCCACCTTACGGATTGAGCACATCCCAACCATCATGCAGGAGTTTGTGGTTGGTGTACCACCTGTTTGGATATGCCTTTTGAGGCAGGTAGCCAGAGCATTATTAGTATACATAGATGTTGTTGAGGCTGCTGAAGCCGAAGAGGATCAAGAAGCCAGAGTACAGGGTGACCGGGGGGACCAGGGTGGTCCAGCTTAGATCTAGGGCATTTGATGGATTTTGATCCATATATTGTATATTTTTGTATATTATACAGTTATGACTAGATCTAAGGATTAGAGACTCGACCTATCTATTGAACATATATTCACACACACACACACACACACACACACATATATATATATATATATATATATATATATATATATTGTCGGTTTATTTACAAATGTTTTTATGTGTTTGCTGTATACTTTTATGGAAAATGTGTTAAATGCCAATCTAAGATGTAATTAGCGTATGCATCAGTTAATGAATTTTGATTCCTTGGGATATGATTGAATGTAATGAACTCAAAATGTATTTCCAATAACCTAACTTGCATAAACTGACGCAATAGAATAGGGTTTCGCATCTGATAAGCCCGATTGAGCTAGGAAACCACCAGTTGAGAGTCCAGTCGGACTTCCAGCTGGGTGATACCACATGACAAAGCATCCCATAGAAGCTCAATGATGGCTCTATATTCAGCCACATTATTGGAAGCAGGACCTAAGCAATTTCCTCCTATGGAAACTAATTGTCCTAAGGGTGAATAAATGACCCATCTAGCCGAAGCTAAATTACGAGTGTGGCGATTGGCGCCATTAGCGAAACCTATGAACCTCTCGGAAGACATCTGAAAGAACCAAAAGATGGTATAAAAAACACAAAATGACAAACTAGTGTACATAAAAATACATACAAGAAAATACAAGAAAAAGTGCTAATCCTAAGCATAGTACTTTTTCAGGTAGAGCCCATTTCTAGGCTCAGCCAGCTTATTCCCATCGAAATAGTATCAATTCATATGTGCCTTTCTTTAATACTTTTGACACGATATAAGGTCCTAACCACATAGACCTGAACTTTCCTGCCCCTTGGGGTACTTTGTCTTGGTCCCAGAGCAAAACAAGTTCTCCCTCAGAGAAAATTTGAGGCTTGACTGATTTATGATATTGGATTTTGACCCTATTCTTATGATTTTGGTTTGCTATTAGTGCATCTCTACGCTATTCATCAAGGTGTTCTAAATGTAATAGACATTCTTCAAGCTCAGTCGTATCTGGTAACACATGAATAGCAATTTTTAAAGACGGGATTTCACATTCAATCAGGGTAACAGCTTCCACTCCCTGCATGAGTTGGAAGGGGGACAAACCCGTAGCAGTTTTTACATTGGTTTGATACGCCCAAAGAGCAGGGTATAGCATGATATGCCAGTTTGAATGGGTTACATTAATAGTACATTTGAGGATAGTTTTCAAAGTTTTATTAACAGCCTTGTCTATACCATCGGCTTGAGGATAGAATGAGGATGAATGTTCTTGTCTAAATCCTAGCATAGTGGTTAGTTCCGTCATCATGCTATTTTGAAAATCACTGCCATGGTCAGTGACAATCACTTTGGGTATACCAAATCGTGCTATAATTTGATTGAACGCAAAAAAAGATGCAGTTTCCTCGTCAGCTCTAAAGGTGGGCATTTCCTCTTCCCATTTCATAAAATAGTCCACAACAACAATGATATATTTGTGCCCCCCAGTCGAGGCTGGGTTACACGTCATGTAATCAATCCCCCACTTCATGAAGGGGCCCACCGAGATAATGGGAAATAACGGAGCGGGATGTGACCGCATTTTTCTGGTATAAAGCTAACAAGGATGACAACGCTTCACTGCTTCCACATAATATTTAAAGATTGTAGGCAGAAAATAAGTGGCATGTAATATTTTCTGGGCCGTTGCTAACCCAGATAAATGACTCCCACACGCTCCACTATGGGCATCATTTAGGACAATTTCTGCTTCCTTGTGAGTCGTGCATCGACGCAAAATGGAATCTACCCCTCTACGATATAAAGTATCTCCTATGATGAGGTAGTTCTTGCCATGTAGATGTAGTTTACATCGTTCTTCCCGCGAGAAAGCTACATTATACTTCAAATTTTGGAGATAGATAAGTATATCTCCATACAAGGGATCAGAGGTGGAAATCAAAAATATTTTCTCATCTGGTAATGCGTCTTCTTCACTAACTACATCTTCATCTACTGGAAATTCTGCAATAAGCTCAACAAAAACTAAGGATTTTTTGGATTTGGCAGACTGAAAATCCAAGTCAAACTCTTGGAGAATGACTATCCATTTGTTGAATTTTCCTCCAACTATCCGTTGGGACAAAACATATTGAAAAGGATTAACATATGCCACTGCCGCTGTAGTCCTTAGTAAGATGTAGTGACGTAACCTCTGAACAGCATAAACAGCTGCTAAGGCCAATTTCTTGATGTGGGAGTACCTCAGTTTAGGTTTAGCTAAATAACTACTAAGATAGTAAATGACATGTTCTTGGAGCCTATCATCCTCCTGGACTAGGACCACCCCTATGGTCGACTCAGACGCGGCTAGATACAATATAAAATCCCTAGAGTAATCTGGCGGACGCCATAATGGTGCCGACAACAAAGCTTTTTTCAATGCCTCAAATGCGAGTTGTGCAGTTTCATCCCATACAAATGGGGTGTCCTATTTTAGCAGGCGCATGAAACCGTTAGTAATCTTGGCATAGTTTACAATGAAACATCGAAGAAAATTAGACTTTCCCTGTAGTCTTTGAAGTTTCCTGATAGAACGAGGAGGAGGAAGATTGACAATGGACTCAACTTTTAACGGATCCACCTGAATACCTATATTAGAAATAATGAATCCGAGTAGTCTCCTTGACTCGGCATAGAACACACACTTGTGGGGATTCAAGCGAATTCGATAGTATCTACATCGTTCAAATATCAAACGCAAGTGGTATGGATGGTCAATCCTCTTACGAGAATGTGCAGGCAGATCATCAAGGTAAGGTTCAAAAATGGCTTTGATATCATGGAAGGCAAAACTCATTGCTCACTGAAAGGTTGCCCCAGCATTTTTCAATCCAAAGGGCATTTTTTTATACGCGAAGGTACCCCAAGGACAAATGAAAGCAGTTTTATGTTGTTCTTCTGGTTTTATTTGAATTTGATTATATCCAGAGACACCATCCATAAACGAAAAAATTCACTTCCTGCGCATGCATCAATAATTTGGTCTATAAATGGCATGGGATAGTTGTCCTTAGGATGGGATTTGTTTAAATCTCTGAAATCAATACAAACACATATGGTCCCTTGGTTCTTATCAATAGGAACAGGTTTGGATACCCATTCCATCAAAGCTATGGGATAAACTGGCTTTCAGCAGTTTTTCCACTTCAGCCTTCACTGCCACCGCTTTACGTGGGTTAACAGGTCTCAACATTTTCCAAATAGGTTTAGCATTAGGGTATGTTCAGATCTCTTTCTTGACTATAGATGGATAAATTCCTAGCATCTCCTCATATGACCAGGAAAAAACATCGCGAAATTCCTTAAACAAGGCGGTATAAATGGCAATCTCCTCAGGAGAGCAGTTTGCGCCAATCCGTATATTTTCCACAACTTCAAGGTTTATAGATATGTTGATAGGGATGGTAGTAGAAATATTTTCCATATTCCCCTCTGCAAACATTCCTTCCATGGGTAAGGGATTAACGGGATTATCAACATCATCTGTCAGTCTCACATGAAACTCTTGATTCTGTATCCTTCTTAGCTCTGGAGGAAAATAGGATTGATGATGAAGATCTTCACAGATCTTTTCTCATCCGCACATGGCTTCCAGAATGGCTTCATCAGAAGATAAAACCATATCTAAACAATCTGTAGAATGCAAACAGTTTTCTGCCCAAGCAGGCAGATAGACTTCTTCCAATTCCTCTGAGACTGAGAGTGGAACCGGAATGGGATCAATAGTGGTTTGTGTGATAGCTTGATAAGCTACTTCCACTGTCGATAGGGCAGCTTCATGTTCATGGTGGGCAGGTAGAACCCAAGGATCAGTCCTATCAACAACCGTAGCAATGGACTTTCCCACACTAGTACAACCTATATAATTAATAGGAGCTGGAAGATCGAATGTGCCCATCAGTGATGTGTACATTCTAGCCCCTAAGCTCTATGCAGCAGGTTTGACTTGATAAACCCATGGCATGGCGGACTCATTGGACTCCATACAGCCTTTTCGAGTAAAATCGAGTTGGTCAACAGTAACCAACTTCCCTTCGTGTGGAAACACTACCACCCGAAAGACGGCCGATGCAATAGCAGACATGGCATAAGTCCAGCTTCTTCCCAAAAGAAAATTATAGTCCAAAGGTGCATCAATCACCTCTACCTCAATAGACACCACTTTCCCTGCTAGCTTAATTTCAAAATCCGATAGGATACCATTCAAACGGAATGACCTTCCATCGAAAGTAGTAAGTAGGGTGTTTGATGGGACCAGCTCTGGGGATCCAAGAGATTTCCAACATGACAAGGACATAACAAATGTAGAAGAATGATCACCAACAACTTCCCTTCCAATGGTCTTTCCACCATGGATGACATCTATTGATAAGGATACATGGTAAGGTAGGCGAATTTTGACATCAGACAAGTGAAATTTCACGATGAGACTCAATGAGTCCATACTGCCTAAGGCTACTAAAAGTGCATCCAGCTGGGAGGGACAACTCTGTAACATGTCTAAAGCCGACATTACCCAAGGTTTCTGGGCTAAGTCTTCAACCACTGAGTAGTTGGATGCAGCCCTAGCATTAGGATTATGGAAGGTCTTCTTAAAGACACCTTTTGGTATCTTGGGCATAGTTTCAACAGGTTTCTTGATCGTGAGAGGGTTAGAAGATTCACCTTTAGAATTACCCTTCTAAAAGGTATCCTTTTCATATTTCTTATTCTTGGTCTGTAGCAAAGTTGAAGATCCAACCATGTTGATATAATTGGGGTCAGGGGCATTTGGGGTGCCCCCTGCTGCATTCGAAGCTGAAGTTGAATTCTTCCCTTAGGGAAATGGATCCTTTAGGACAGCCAGTTGTTGAGCTTTTAATAGATTCTGGGCTTGTTCCATAAGGGAACAAATATGGGTGAGGTGATCCTCATGGCACAACTTACATGGGAATTTCACCTTTTTCTTTTCTTTCTTGCCCCCATTAGAGGAAATTTCAACTCAAAATGGGCCTTTTAACTTTAAATCAAATTCCATGTCATCATGTGTTAGCCAATGAAATTGCTTTAAATTTGAAATACCATATAGGTCTTAAACAACTTTTTAATATAAATTTGGGGATAGGCATCATAAAAAAAACTATTTTTTGTTTGTTTGTATGTTCGACATATATCCCCGTGTTTTAACTCAAATTTCGATCAGGAGAGCTCGTTGGATGCGGAATTAAATTCCGCATCCAACGAGTACCCCTCGACATACTTTTGATGGACCCCTCTACCCCAAAAACAAGAAATACCTGAAAAAACGTGATGATGATGTCATCATCACATTTTTTCAGGTATTTCTTGTTTTTGGGGTAGCGAGGTCCATCAAAAGTATGTCGAGTGGGTACTCATTGGATGTGGAATTTAATTCCACATCCAATGAGCTCTTCTGATCGAAATTTGAGTAAAAACACGAGGCGATATGTCGAAAATATAAACAAAAAAGTAGTTTTTTTTTATTTTCTTCCTCCAAAAATAATAAATATTATTTTATTATTTTAACTATTATTTTATTAATTTTTTTTAGGTGGCCCATTTTGAGTTGAAATTTACTCTAATGCATCAGCACTATTTGCGGGCTTCTGCTTGTTATGATTTCCTTCCCCTTTATTTCCTCTCTTCTTCTTCCCACCGGGCTGCTGATTTCCCTTCTAAGAGGTCCGTGCAAAAACATTTGCATTTTCGGGTGAGGGGGCAGCCTTTGCTGACTCTGCCATAGAATGTTTAACAAACAACTGATGGAGCTGTTTGGCCAATGATTCTACAGTGGGAGAATTAACGGAACCAACCACACCATCGGCATGGGGTCCAGGATTAGGTTTCTCTGCATCGTGTGTTGGCCTCGGTGCCTCAGGGATAATCTCATACAAGATCCCACACTGAGAGTAAATCAAGTCAAGTTGTTGGGCCCTGAGGATAGCTTCTTCCTCACTCGTCACTCCTGAAGTAGATATGTCCTTAGATATACAAGGAAATAGTGATTTAAGGAACCATTCTAGTAAGAACTTAGAAGGAATAGTGGTTTTAAAAAGGCTCTTTCGCCTCCTCCATTCTTGGATGTGATCCAAGATATGGGTAGCCTTTTTCTGTTGGAAGGTAGATAACAAGTCCATTCCAAAATCATATCGGACAGGAAGTTGAAAGTGGCTAAGAAATGTGTTAGCCAAGTCCCAAAAACTACTAAACACAGCAGAAGGCAACTCAATGTACCATTTTGCTGCAGTACTCATCAATGTTCTTTGGAATAGCCTCAACCTAACTGAATCTTCATTCGGTGAGTTGGAAGAGCACCATAAATGAAAAGTGGTGGCATGAGCCCCATGATCTTCACCAACTTTGCCTTCAAATTTTGGGATGTCCAAGGGCAACTTGATGGGTACAGGCGGCCAGGAGGGATCATGCCTCATCGGGTCATTCATCAGTTTAGAAAAATATGGCAAGTTTAACATTGCCAGGAAATGAAGCTTAGGTTGAACTGGAGCACTAAAAGTACCAGTTTGAGGATTAGAGGGACTTACCCCCAAATTCCCATATGTAAAGGTGGGGTTTCCTCATACCACCGGTTGCAAAGTGGATTGATTACTTTGAAACAAATTCCATCCGTAAGACATAGGATTTTTGGTATGAGGTGCAGTATAAGAGGTTCTGGCTGCCCTAGTCGAAACTGGGGTTTGAAATACAGGAGCGGGTATCCCTTTGCTAAAAAACGAAAAGGGAGAGCTCATGAATGGAACAGAGACCAGGGTTTGGAAACCTTGACCATAAGGGTTAGTGCTTCCAAACTACACCCCTACATGAGAGGGTGGTGGGCCTATGTATGGAGTAGATGGGGGTATGTGCCCCCCATTCCAAGGAAATCCTTGGAAAAAAGTTGAGGATCCTGGCGGACCACTCTGGGCAGTGTGTGCAAAGGAGTTTGGAACTATAGGTACACTAGGAATACCAGTGACCATACCACTAGAAGCACCTGCTAGGCTTGTGGGAACCGACGGTTGGACCACTCGGCTCACTAGAGTTAAGGGCGTAGTAGGTATGCTTTATCTAGGGGTACTTATCGGGGGAGGTAGCACCCCTTCAGCCGGGATGGCTGAGGTGAAAATGAAAGAACTCTCTCCTACACTAGACATTATTCTGCCCACAGGGACACCAATAACGGGTGGATCAAAAGGATGAACCTGAACGATCACAGGATCGTTTAAATCTGTTAGAGGTGTATTAAAATTCCTTGCAAACGCGTCAGCCTGCAAGTATTCTATCTTAACTGTGTTCAAATTAAGATGGTTTTCCCTAAGTTCTGGTTCACCTAGAACTTCGCTAACTCTTATCGGTTCAAATGAACCATCTGTGTCCAATCTCCACCTTTGAGGGGGAGGTGGAGGTTCCAATGTGATAAGAGGAGGAAGGTTTTGCAACCTTCATGACCTTCTGATAGGTTTGTCCTCCACAATTGTAAATTTGACAATTCAAAACCTAAGGTCGGCTAAACATAGACAAACCACAGAGCAATCACTACGAAAAATCCTAAAGTCTCAACAGTCACCAAGGGTAAAAGATATGCTTTCCCGAAGAAAGTTGAAAGACAGTTGCTTGGTGTCCTTGAAGAGGTTATTAGGCACAAGTGGAGGAATCACCCACCCCCCTCCTACACTTTCAACAAGGGTTACCTTCCAAGCCCACCGAAGGTGAACCAGAAATAGCCTTCCGTTTTACCTATGCATGAACCCTAGATGTCAAGATATTAGAGGATACCTTAACTATACCAATAGTATGGGGGGATAGTCACAAGCCTGATTCATATGCATGGGCAGGGTAGCTGAGCCCAAAAATCTATCTAGGATAGAATCCCCAGATGCGTAAAAATCCTGGTTTATGTTTCAACAAGGAATCGGAGGGTTATCTCCTCAGTCCAATGCCTCCATGCGGCCTCGTGCTTGACTCCCATTTGAGAGGAGCTTCCCAGATACTATCGATAAAGAGAAGGATTTACCTATCTATTGGCCCACGATGTTTGAATTTAAATACTTATGGGGAGTTTACACTTCCTATCCCACAAGTCTATCCTAAGCTAGTAGGTGTATGGCCCTAAAAAACAAATATTACTAATAAATTTTAATTATTACCTTCATTTTAAGGGCTATTTTTTACTCATAAGGCAATTGGAGTGAAAGACTATGATGTTTTTGACTCGATAAGAAATGTAAAAAACAATTGGTGTATACTTTCAAAGCAAATTATCACTACTTAAAAAACAAGCTTCTCTTTTCTTGTCTTTTTGTAAATGTAAACTGATGAAAATGCAACGAATAAACAGAAAACTAAGACTATATTTTTGTAATTTTTGAGATTATATTTAAAAACTGAAAACAAAACTACTCTATGCAAACCAAATGTAAAAGTTTCTAATGTTTTCTTTTCACTTTTCAAATTGCTCAAAGACTACTATGCACCTAAATGCACAATACTTGAGTATGCTTGAATAAACTAACTGTATAAAATAAGCAAAATGAATTAAAGTAGATTCATAAAACCAAAAATCAATCACCTAAGGAGTAATTGGAACCCTAGCTTGGGCGAACATAATGAATAGAAATCACTGAGGTCAAACAAAGGCAAGTGGCAAACCAATACTATTTGAAAATAGAATGGGATATACAGTGTCTAGAACCTTGATCACTAATTCAAACAACCAACACTTGAACCTATAACCCAACAGGAAAATCCACTTCAAGTTGCTAACAGAAAGACAACCCAAACAATAAGAACTCAAGAGATTTACAAGAAAGCACAAGCTATGGCTAACAAGGTCATCAAACTCACAGTGCAATGCTTATAGTGAAGGACACTCAGAAAGAAAAAATCTATAAAAGGACAGGTACAAGTAAACCCTAACAAAAAACTTTCTTACTCAGGCTTGTATGCGACTGTGTACAAGGGTAACCCGTGTACTATACGCGACTGTGCTATAGAGCCACCCGTGTACACAGACCTCTGTACGCAACTATGTGCAAGAGAAACCCGTGTATAGGAGTTAAATTTTTGAAAAAAAAAATTTCTCAAGGACTTCAAAGCACCACTACAAATATGAACCAATATAAGACACCACACATAGAATCAAGGCAAAGACTGGCCACTGATCTATAGAATTAACCCACAGTAGTATGGGCTCCCCAGCAGAGTCGCTAGTTCTGTTGTTCAGGAATAAACACCCTTATAACCTAGGGTCTTGGGTTACCAAATTACTTCTAAAACTTGTAGACAATCATCTTTAAAGTACATAAAGGAAATAGGAAGAGATGTTGGACTCACTTGATTATTGACGGTTGATCCAAGCTTTGTCTTCTCCCACTCTACTTCTCTCCAAAGCTTTTAGGGATGCACCTCCTTCACCTACAAAGAGCAAATACTCAAAGTAAAATCTTATACATGTATATATGACAGGTTAGATAAACAACATATATAGTGCTTAATCAAATATATTCATCAACCATGATACATGAAAGAGACTCAACACAAAGTTGGAAGAAGGATTCTCTTTATTAACAATCAGTAAATGAGATAAGTGTACAGCCCAATGCCTGAAACAAGGACTCCTCTGCAACCAAAGGACTCTAATTTCTATTGCTCCAAAGACTTCTGAAGATATACCACCAGCATAACTTTGCTCTCCAAGATTTCTTCTCCTAATGCCCTCCCCAAGGCCTCTATTTATACTTTGGGAAATAGAGCAGCTTCAAAGGTTGAGGATGTTGAGACAATTGAGATGGTTAATGATTAAGGCTCAACTAATATGCATTAGTCGTGTTTTATATTTTTTAATGTCAAATGGATCTGTACGCGGGTTGCAATGATAATAGTCGCGTACAGTACGCAGGTTGTTAACAGATATAGTCGCATGTGTACACAAGTTTCAGTGGAGATAGTTGCATACAACAATCAACATATAGAAATTTAAAATGGCAAGATGGTCAAAGGGTAAATGCATCTCATGTCATGCCCATCTATAATGTTTAGGAAAACTTCAATCCTATTGTATCCTTTTGTGTACCAACATATGGAAAGTCGGCACTCGGACGGAGAAGTGCCATTTGGGTTGATAACAATGTCAGTGACACTAGTTGGGGTAGGCCAATCCTTTATGGCTCGAATATTTTATGGGTCCACAGCTATTCCTGCCTCCGATATGATGTGACCTAGGTACTATATTTGTGTTTTGTAAAAATCACATTTACTAAACTTAGCATAGAGATGGTGTTCTCTCAACACTCGAAGTACTATGAGAAGGTGTTCTTCGTGTTCCTCTTTATCCTTGGAATAAACCAGAATGCCATCAATAAAGACTAGTACAAACTTATCCAGATATTTACTGAATATGTTGTTCATCATACACATAAATTTCGCGGGTGCATTGGTTAACCCGAATGGAATCACTACAAACTCGTAGTGCCTGCACCTCGTACCAAAGCCGGTCTTGGGAATATCTTCGTCTCGGATTCATACCTAATGGTACCCGGATCATAGGTCAATCTTCAAAAATATTTTGGGTCCTCCCACCTGGTTGAACAAATCATTGATCCTAGGGAGCGGGTAATGGTTCTTTATAGTCATTTTGTTCAACTAAAGGTAATCAATGCACATCTGCATTGTACTATCCTTCTTCTTTATGAACAAAATTGATGCTCCCAAAGGGGATACACTGGGTCGGATATACCCTTTTTCTATTAACTCTTGCAATTGCAGTTTGATTTCCACCAATTCTGGTGCACTCATGCGGTAAGGGGATTTGGAGGCCGGAATTGACCCTGGGGTCAGTTCGATAGAAAATTCCAGGTCTTGTTTCAGAGGTAATCCGGGGATTTCCTCAGGAAGCACATCCTTGAATTTTTCAAGAACGGGGAAGTATTCTATGCATTGTTCTCTATCAGACTCTACGTCTCAGATGTTCACTGAAAACAACTTGCAACCCTTCCTAACACACTTCTTCCCTTGTAAAGTAGATATTTTTCTTACAGAAACTTTCTTTGGGATGCCTTGAACCTTCACTTGGTTCCCTTGGCTATTAGTACACAAGATAGACTTGTGTAGACAATCGGGCATGAAATGGTGTTGTTCCAACCAGTCCATGCCGATAAGAATATTGTACGATCCTAAAGGTAGGATGTTAAGGTTTAGCTTAGTAAGGAAACCATTCAGTTTTACTTCACATTCTTTAACAATTTTTGAAACCTTCCATTTCGTACTGGTGGCTAACTATAACAGCCAAGGTTTAACATGCTTCACTTTTCCTAACTTGCATAAATCAACAATCTTAGGTGCAACATAGCTCCGACAAGCACCGGGATCAATAAGTATTCAAACAAAGGTGTTCAATATATTACCTTCGATCTCGATCATTGTAGCTTGATGGTCCGCCTGTCAGCCATCTAATGCTGCATAGATTCGCGGGGTTCCCACTATATCCTCAATGGTAGGTTCTTCTTGTAGGTTATGCAAGACTCCATTGTTCTTGTTCTTATAATCTTGTGCATAATGTGGCCCGTTGCACTTCTAGCACTTGATCACTAAAGGGGTAGCATTGGCTCCACTTGCCACTTGCTTATTACCATTAGGAGCTGGTACATAAGGCTTTGTACTAGTTTTGTTGAAGTTCTTTTTTGCTTGAAAACTATTATTTTGCGTTCTATAAGGCTATGGGTTTGACCCAAGCTTGTGGTTATCATAAAAGTTTCTAGACTTTTCTTTGTTTCAGTTCTGGTTTTCTTGACGTAACTGCCCATGCTCATAGCAGGGTTGGGCCTTGTGTAGTGCAATATCCAGAGTCTTTGGCATATCGAATTCAATCCTTTCCCAAAAACTGGGAGGAAGACATCCTAGGAACTGCTATATTTTCACCTTCTCTTCTTTGATATATGGTACATAATGCAATAGATCTAGAAATCTGTTTATAAATGCATCCATAGTCATGGACCCCATGCGCAGTTCATGGAACTATTTTACCTTGTGGTCAAAGAACCTTTCTGACATGTATTTTTCTTGGAAAATATTTCAAAAGTTTTCCCAGCTTATTTCTCGCATCTCATCTTTCTTGGTGTGCTTTAAATATCGCCACCATCTTGCTGCCTTACCATTCAGGTTGTATATGGAAAGCCTATCCTACATCACACTTGAATAGTTATGAACCTAGAAATACTTACTCATTCCCAGCAACCATTCTTAAGCCTTTTCTCCCATATTTACTTCACCTTCATAGGTCGGGGCTATTATTTTTCAAAACTCCCGCTGAAGACTGTCATCATTTCTTTGCCTCTTTCTCTAGGGAGAAAGTGAGCCATCACTAGCAGGACTGTGATGATCTCCTTTAGTTGCTTCAGGTGTACCTTCTTTTTCTGCTTCTCTTGGGCTACTGGCCTGCTCATGGTACAGTTCTCTTTTGGATTTGTTGGTGGACTAGGTAGTTTTACCTTGCGGGCTCCCTCCCGTCATGTTACACAATAATGCTTCATTTATAGCTTGTTGTTCCTTTCTTTCATTTAGACTGTCTTCTCTGAAACTTTTCAGTTCAGCTTGAAGACTGTGCAAATTTTTCAGCACATCAGAGTTTAGCTCGACTACCAAGTTCACTTCCGGAGTGGGGGTGGTCATTTCTTCTTGACGATTGTTTTCTTCCTCGATATTCATAAACTGAACAACGCTGTAAAAATTTTCCTGTAACACAAAATTTTTTAATAGCAACAAAAAATTCTGTAACAAAAATTACTTATCATACTTTATTTTCTCTATGTGAATGCTTGGTGTGCCCATAAGTCTCTCAGTATTGAAACTGGGCTCTGATACCACTTGTAATGTCCCCAAAACTTGAAAATATTTTTTTTTTATAGGCTAGTGAAATCTACCCCAAAGGGGATCATTATTACTCGTGCGGAATTACATGCGCTACTTATACTTTTGATCTCTTCAGAAACTACCCATACTATCATGTTACTCTCTTATCCATTCAGTGATTATTAGTTCATTTACTTCTTATGTCTTAATTATGTTATTTAAACTAATGATACATCTTCGTTATTACTGACGGTGAATTAATGAATTGTATAGATCATTGTTTTGCTCTTACACATGTGTACTTTGTTTATTTAATAAAAACTAACTTAACTTTGTTGATGTGAACAAAGTGGTGGAGTGGCGGGACTCGTTCTCCCATGAATATCTAAGAGGTAAAGTCATTATTCATTAAGTAGGCTTAATTAGTTCATACGAACTAAGGAACCTTATTTATTGACTTACAGGTTACTCTTGCGACATAGGGGTTATTGGTTACTTGAAGCAATTAAGTTCCTAGTTATATTTCTAGTTTCGCCTTTCATTTTATTATTGCTCTGTTTTTACGACTCAGGTAAGCATTATGTTTGTTAATTATCTTTCTTAGTTATCTAGATGTTGTGAATTTACTTACTCTCCTTACCATTATAAATTATCTATCTCTTGGTTTATTAATTACTCTTCTCTTATTTCTATTTTGTAGGTCTGCCTTGGTTACGGGTTTGGAAACTTATGCTTGTTCTTCCTATTGAGGGCATCATGGCATACTACGTTTTCCATGATTCCTAAATACTAAAAAACCTAGACTATGACCTATGCACAAAATGTACCTATAAGAACTAGCAAAACGGGGCATGTGATAACATAAAACTTGATGCTAAGGGGATGGCTTTGTAAACACTATACCATAGTGTTAAGGACTGCGCATACTATAATGTTGGGAGACTATGGTATACATACCATGTCCTAGGTATTAAGTATGTGCTGATATTTAAAGGGTGGTGAAACCATAGGATAAAGGGTTTAACTCATGACTTGGATGGTATGTAATATAACATTGAACCATAAGCTATGTTGAGGTTTTATGGAGGCATTAATAGCCACTAGTTGGTGCTTTAATGCCATCAGGGTTTGTGATCACATTTGGCAAAGGATTTGGGAATTCGCTGCTTGTGCATTATGTGGTTTTGGCATTGGGGTTTCCTGTGGCCTTTGCATAGTTGGATAAGAGAGGCGACCTCCATCGATTTGTGGTAAGCTTGGACCATACCCTCTGTAAAATACATTGTTCATTGTTTTCTCCATGGCATGGTCATGCTTCTCATGCCATCGTTGATTTTTTGTAGGTGGACACGAAGGTGCTTTGGGGTTTTCACAGGGCTATGCTGTCGATTTGGGGTTACTACTTCACGCCCATGGTAAGACTGCTAGCAAGATTACTTGCCTCCTCTCTTTTTGGGCATTTCTGAGTTGGGATTCTTTACAGGGTTGGGGTTTTAGAAGGCACTTGTTGACTCTGCCTTCGGGGTTTATAATGTAAATTGCTCTAGATTTTTGGCTCTAGTAGGGAGGTTTGGAAATGGAGCCATGGTTGCACCATTACTTGTAATGGTGCCATAAGTCATAGCTTGGCATTTATCATAGTTATTACTTAACTGTTTGTATATGAGGATTCGTGCCATTCTATGTAAATGCACCGTGCGTTGGATTTTATATGAAGATTGTAATGTGTTTTGGGTATATACGATTTTGTTCAGCATTTTCAAAAGATTAAACTGTGTAAATTTTGGGATTGTGTAATTAATTAAATGTTGCGTTTTAACATGTCGACTTGTTGGTTTCGATTCATGGCTTTTAGCCTGTGGGATTTACTCTGTGTATAAATAATTTTTTTGGTTTTGGATTTATGCACATCACTCTATTTCTTTTGGTTGTATTTTATGCTAGTAAAGCTTCTAGAGCTTGGGGCATTATGCCATGGGCTGCACCATTATAGCAATGGTGCCATAGCCCATTGGCTTGCCACTGTATGCTCTGTGTTGGCATTAAATGAAGACTATTTCTTTAGACATAGTATTTGAACTTTTGGTTTTGTATTGGCTCAACATGGGTGCAGGCCATGCCATGAATGGCATGTGCCTCTCCCAATTTCTGCGATAGCTTTAGTTGGCATTTTAATATGTAATTTGTTTATTAAAAGGAAAAGGCTGTAACAACCAGGGTTATGGAAAACCCACGATATCGTTTGGTTACTGTAGCGTGACATTGTGAAGATGGTTATGCAATTTGCTTACTGTTTGTGTGTAAAATGCTTATGGTTCGTTATTAATGTTTTTTCCTTGAGTATGGACATTCATAGGATTCGATGCTGCGACCTCTATTGGAAAAATTGATTTTAATTATTAATTGTTTAATGTGATGCGAGGGTTGTGTGTAGATTTATATGGGACCTTTAAATGCTTTATGTTTTATAAAGGATGACTGTATGTTTTATAAAGGATGACTGTAATAATAGGACCGTGGATTATAATGTTTGGGTTATGTAAATGGATGCGATTATTGACTAAGCGATTTGGACTGTGGAATTTATATAATAAGACAGAGGTTTGATATTTAATTTATACTTGTTGAGACAGACCCTGAAGGTCTTTAATGAGTTGTTATCTTAGATTTAGTTTTTGTTTGTACTTAATTGATTTAGTTTAGAATATTTAAATTATGTACTTTAGTTTATAAATAAAATAAATACTAAATTAGTTATAAACTATTTGAATACTATTATATATGTATTTATATATATATATATATATATATATATATATATTCAACCTGTACTTCTGAACGAATTTTGAATTTAAAACAACCCTCTGCTGACAAATGAAATATGTCAGTACAGTAATGCAACCAGTAGAACAATAATATGCTAACTAGTAACAAAACCTAGATATAGTACACATAAACTAAGCATGGAAATAATACAGAAGTTAAATCAAAAGTACAAACCCTAGTAATGTACAGCATATAATAAAAATCCTCTATCCTATGATTAGTAAATTGCAAATACAAACCCTAGAATATTGTTAACCATAAAACTTAACCATTAGGGTTAGAAATTTCATTGCAGCCATTACTTAACATAAACAATAATGAAACTTTATGAAAGAAATAGAATAGGCCTTCAAGGGTTTCATACCTGAATTTGAAGCTTTGTCGATGGATACACCTGCACACTTAAATAACCAGCATTAACAATTCAATGCAGATCTTACCTCTATTTGATGACCAAATCACTTGGAAACTACCACATTCCTCCCAACCATGACCTGAAACTGTTCTTGGTTCTAATTCAGATCCCCCCGAGCTGGACTCCAACATGCAAGTAGCTTAGAGCTCCTAAGGTAGGGTTTCCTAACTGGTAATCAGTTCTGAATCAATCCTCTTTTCCTTGCAGGAAAAGTTCTCCAAGAAAACACTTGAGACCAAAATAGGTAGAATAATAATACTCCTAGATGAAAATCAAAACCCCAAGCCTTTGCTTGGCTTGAGTCTTTATAGACAGACTTTTCAGTGAAAGGGGCAGTTAGCTCAAGAAATCCTTGATTTCTTCATTTAACCCTTTTTAATTTACTGGGGTAATTTTCAATTCTTAACATAGGAACTTTTAACTAGTTCCTAGTTAGTCTTTCATAGATATTTCACTATTTATTAATCCTTTAATAATAAATAATAATTGGTGGATCTTCTCTTCTTTCTTTATTCAATTATATAATTAATCATAATTAATTCTTTATACATACTATGTATAAAATACATGGTATTAAAATACTTGTTAACACTTGTCTTTGGGCATCATGTATCATGGTCCCTAGACTTAACGACACTTCTTTATGAAGGTCAAGTAGATAGATGGCTCAGGTCTACTAGGTTAGGCAACTCTAAACATCCTTGCATGTTGGATTTCCCTCGTATAATGTGGTAGTTCTTTAGTACTTGATGAGAATACAAAAATTCAAAATTTCATTTAATCACTTAAAAATAAGTATGATGAGATCAATATTATTATAGAGTCGTTTTCACTCAGAGGTGATTTTAATATTTTCAATAACCCCTAGCACTTAACAGAGCCCATAATCAATGCTTATAACAGGGAGTTACAAACATAGTGCAATTCCAGATCTCTCGCTCAACACTAAATGCTACGATGTACTTGTATGATACACCTAGGGATACAGTGGCCAAAGATTCGATGCTCTGGAGCTTATGCTCAACACCAACATGGAATTCTCCAGAGCTTATGCCCAACATTTCCAAATTATATTTTCATGTGTTCCACAGCCTCTTGCTCAACACAAATATCTCATCGATCATATGCTTAAGGGTCCACACCCAACATAAAACATTTCATCAATCATGTGCTTCAGGGTCCACACCCAACACAACCAACATATATATACATATATATAATCAACAATTGGCTTACACCCAATATACAAAACAATCATCATGTTCATATGCAGTGGGGTCTTCGACCCAATATAAAATAAAACATCAATATAATCATCATGATCAATAGGCTCATGCCTATAAATGGTAGGTCCAAAATTCAGGATATTACAGTATGGAGCATAACGTGTTAATAATGGTTGGAATAGAAATATTTGATATTAGGTTGTAAACCAAATTCTAGGGATCAAAGTCCTTGAATGACACCTTGAAACACCATAGATGACTTATCAAGTTGATTTTTTTTTATTTGAATGGGGATATGGGAACCATTAGGGGTTTCTAAGTACTATGTATGTGTCAAGGGGCCTTTGATATAATAAGGGGAGGAAACCTATGCATTATCCCCTAGAATATGCTTCTAATAATCTAGTTCCAATAATGATGTGTTGAACAACCGCAACATAGCCTTCCATGGTATCATTTACCTTGGAATGGGAGTAATAGTGCCATCGTAAAACTTTTATCACAAAGTACAAGTATTAGGCCTCTTGACATAGCTGGGGGAAACACTTGGTCCTTAATCCTTAAACGATGTTGTTAACCATCTAGGTAATCCAAAATTCATGCCTCTAACCACCACACATGATGTTGAAAGGGAAACCTTTGACTCTTATTGGGGATATATATGCCTCATCATTTGTTGAGCACTACATATGTGTCTCAAGTCCATGGACATGGTTATGGGAGGAAATTATGTCCTTAGGCTCTAAACAAATATTCTAGGCATCCAAGGTGAGGAAGGATTCCTTAAAAAATCACACATGGAATATCATAGTTATATTTGGGCTATGAATATGAATGCTACTAGATATAGATGTTTTTAAGCAGTAGGTATGGGACCTTCAAGACATGATTGAAGGAATATGATCATTCCTTAGGGAATAAAGGAATATCTAAGGCACTCATGTTAATGAACAATTCCTTGAAGTACCACACATGATGTACTCGAGGTGTGCCTGGTCTCCAAGAAAATATATCCATTTATTTAAGAGGTTTTGAGCATTAGATATGGGTAATAATGCCTCAACATGGTCAAGGGAGGAAATCCAAGACTCAAACCCTAAAGGAATATTCTTGAAATCTAGGGATATGCATGTTCCTTACTCATTATCCCTATATTCCTTACTCACTATCCCCCCCTTCCTTTGTATTTCCCCCTCTCTCTCTATCTCTATGTGTGTGTGTCCCTTCCCCCCCTCTCTCTATGTTTATGTGTTTGTATGTCTCTCCCTCACTCCCACTCTCTCATAACCTCTCTGCATCTTCTTTATACCTCCCTTAATATCCCACTCTCTATGTATATCTCATCCCCCCCCTTCTCCATCTCTCTCTCTCCCCTCCATCTCTCTCTCTCTCTCTCTATGTGTGTGTGTGTCATTCCCACCTCTCTTTCTCACAACATCCCTCTCTCTCTTTATCTCTTTTTGTATGTGTGTGGACCTCCCTCACTCTCCCTATCATAACTTCTCTCCAATGTATTTATACCTCCATTTATATCCCTCCCTCCATCACTCTCTCTTAGTCGCTCACCCATACCCCTCTCTCTCCCACATAATATATCTCTCTCTTTCACTATGTATGTGTGTGTGTGACTCTCCCCCCTATCTCACACAAACTCCCTCCATCTCTCTCTCTCTCTTAAAATCCCTCAATCCCTCTAGTTCCCTCCCTCTCTCACGTCATCTTTTTCTATCTCTCACCCTCCCTCTCCATGATTCTCTCTATCCATTTATCACCCCTTCACCCTTTGTTTTTAACACCATTTCTCTCTCTCTCTCTCTCTCTTCAAAAATTTATGTTTCAACCTACCCACCTTCTCTTTACATCCCTCATTATCCCTCCCCCCATCAATCATATTTTCCTCCCCCTCCTTATATTTAACTCACTTTCTCTCCCTCACTCCTTATTCATTTCTCCCACCTCTATCTCTCTCCATATGTGTGTGTGTGTGTGTGTGTGTCCCTCCCTCCTCCTCTCTCTCTCTCTCAACCTCCATCCCTCTATCGATCTATATATGTGTGTGTGTTTCCCTTGCTCAACCCCCTCCCTCATAACCTCTCTCCACCTTATTTATACCTCCCTCACTATCCTGCCCTCAATCACTCTCTCTTTATCAATCACCCCTCTGTTGTAGAGGAAAGTTTCCTATGGCTAGGGTTTAAGATGCCATCAACATACTAGGGTTGAATGGTGGATACATATAGTTCTGCAAGTAATTATAAACAAGGTTCAAAGATTATAATGGATCATACCTTAGTCAAATGAAGGTTGATCCAAGTAGAACTCCAATCCTCCTTTTTCTCCTCTTCGTCCAAGGGACCTGAAAAATGAATTATACCTTCCTCAAACCAATAAGACTAAATGTAAAGCAATGATAATCAAATCAATATGAAAACCTAATATGATTATTATAAACATCTGATCACAAACATAAGTATAACATACATTAGATTGTGATTTGGGAAGAAGAAGGACATAACATCTTTATTAAACATGGAAGAAGTACAAATATACCTTCTACATGCCAGGCACCTCACAAAACCTTGATCTTGTTCTGGTGCTTCTCTTCTCCAAGGAACTCAACCTCCAAGCTCTGCAACAGAAGGAGATAGCTTCTAGGGAAAAGGTGGGGGGAATGAGAGTCCCAATTCCTCTAGCATAATAATGAAATGACTCAAGTCCCTTCTCATGGACCTCTCTACCTATATTTATACATTTATGAAGAGATAGGGTCAAATACAAAGTATTTTCAACCAAAGGAGGCAGTTGCATAACCACCCAAACTACCCAAAATTTGAGTAACATTCAGTTTTTGACATCTACAGGAAAAATTCATGGGTTACAATGACAACAGTCATGAATGCAATGCAATAATTGTGGGCTGTAGTAACAAGAGTCATGAATACAATAGTAATTAGGGGTATTCATGGCTAGCATGAAGGGAATGTCATGAGAACAAAGGTGAAATTCGCGGGTACCATATAGGACAAGTCAAGAATAGGTCAAATATGCTCATACTTAGGGTAATTCTGGGATTTTTTGAGAATTTGATGTCTTCAAGAAATATTTTCCTTACTCAGATACCTTTCCAACAGTGTAGAGAAGAGGTCAAAGGGAGTTACAAAAATCTGGATACGGATCCTCCACTTTAGGTGTTTTTCAACGACTTTCATGAAGTGTCATCATGGAAGTGTATACATGTGACTGAATAATGGGAAAGTGGTCATGGGAAGAGATGTATCATTTTAGGATTTAATATATGCCCCCTAATGTATGAGGTTATAGGGGAAGACGATAGCCAAAATACATTATAAAAGGAAACAACTGAGTATGGAGAGAGCAAAGAATCCAAGATCAAAAGGATCAAATAGAGGTACCTAAAAGAGAGATAAATGTCAAGTGAAAATGATCTATGGGACATACAAGTCCATATACAAATCATCCCCATAAAGATACAGGTGGATCCAACATGTGCATAACTGATGTAGCTATCATGGTTGCACAATATGCAAAAGGGATCCATATCAAATCTAAAGGAGTCATGGCCATAAGTGAACAAGGTGGATCCATGCTCAATAATTGATCATAGACACAAGAATATAAGGAGGATCTATGTCTCAGTAAATTTCATATGAAGTGTGACAAGGTCTTGCACAACTCGGGTAATAGAAAAAATGATGATGCTACTGTCGAACCAAGGTCTTCAATCCAAACCTCCTAAAGGTACGAATCCCATCCATGCTAATAAAGGAGCTGAAGTCAAACATGGAGGAAAATGTTTGATTACCAGTCAATGACGAGAACTGTTAAGAAACACGATGGAAACCACCATTAATGAAAATGGTCCCCAAGATACCTAGTACATTCTAACAATTATGAATACAAGGTCGAGAAGTCGAACACTTGAATAATCCATGAAGTAGGAGACATTAAAGTATTCCCAATACCCAATAGCGAGGGAAATTTCCACTGATGACTTCAATCCACAAGGTAATGTCATAAACTCTAAATCTCATTCCCAGATAAAGAGGTGTTGATGTCGATAGGAACAGCTCCATTGGAAGGAAGGAAATAAAGCATCCTCCATCATCCAACACGAGGTAATTCAAATAATGATTGAATTTGGAATCGATACAAAATTTTATGACAAGGACCACTGAAGACATTATGTAATGAAATGATACCAAGGAATGGCTGACACAAAAGGTCAAGGAAACTACAAAATGGTCGACAAAGGTTTATCCTTGAACAGTGAGCCTTGACACAAAAGTGACTTAGGTAGCTTTTAACACAAAGAGACCAACAATGCAACTCTGCAATGTAGGAGACATTGACAGATTCCCCATATAATTGGAAAAGAGACCAACTATAAGAGTAAAAAATATGAATAGGGATAAGGTCAAAAACTAAGACCCAGCTGTTGATAAAATCAAAACTGGTGATTTGTTCAAGCGAAAAAACTTGCTTCTAGGATGTAAAAAACATGTGAATGAACTTCCTTTCCCTCTTTCTTGTAAACGTTTAACGAGTACAAGAAACAAAATCGAGGCCTTCTTCACTTTTGACAAGCTCAAAGAAGAAACATAAGAATTCTTGATAAAGGACTGATTCGTGCATTTTACAATCCCAAATTAATGGATGCTTGATGATTTTTTCATAGTTTTGAGAGTGAAAAATCCAAAGAAGACTCTAGGGGGGTGTTTTTTTGTGAATTTAGTCTCCTAAGTTTGAAAAGTATAAAACAATCCAAAAGAGAACTCTCTTAGCCCAGGTGAACTAACGTATTAATTTTTTCGTAGTCAGTCAGCAAGGTCTGGAAAAGGGGTATACTATCACCATACCGACACTCCTTCATAAGTGAGCATAATGCTCTAGTTTTAACGAGTGTGAAGGAAAGAAAGATCACTCGCAAAGTTCCATTTATTTGCAAGAATGGTACAGATAGCAGTAAACTCGATGCTTTGTTATTAGGGTTTAGTGAGCATGACAAACACATAAAGTATGCTCATAATCATTTTCATGTTTAGGTCCAAATCACAAAAAATAGAAAACTAATCTCACGCCGGGGGTTCCTTTTTCGTAAGTTTAGTCCTCCAGGTCCGGAAAAGGGATAAACCTATGTCTATAGATACTCTTCTCAATTCCGCAGAAAACAGAGTATTTGTTTCTTGTAAATAATCTACATGGTCCAAGAAAGAGATAACTTACCACCAATGTAGACGATCGTTCAATTTACCTTAACGAGTCTGAATGAACAAGTTTACTTGGAAATCTAGTCAATTTTAAGGAGTCAAAACAGGGCTTAAAGATAAATCCATATCTTTCCCATGAAGTTTTAACAAGTCCTGAAAATTCAACTCGCGGCCTCCTTATTATTTGTAACGAGCTCGAAGGAGAGATAAAAGAATTCTCTAAATGCAAGGAGACGAGTGTCAGATGCAGGTGAAACTAGTTCTAAGTGCAAGGAATATACCTAAGCATAATGCAAGGAACATGAGCAAGATAAAGACACTCGGGGAACGTCTCCTAAAGGTAAAAGGTATCAAGTTACAGAGGAAAAATGGTACAAAGATGAGAGATGGAAAGAGTAGAGATCAGGGCTTATACAAAAAGATAAAAGCATGGAAGTTGACATTAGGATAAAAATTGTGATTAGGGGACATGCAAATTCAGTTACAGCTTGAACAACAAGGTGTTTCCAGTAAACAATTGTGAGTCCAACTAAAAAGCCTACCTCCAAGAAACAACAACATCATAATCATATTCGGAAGAAAATATTCGATGCACACCACTTTGGAAAAAATTCATGCAACTTTGCTATCTTCTATAAAAGACATAATCAAGGTAGAATCAACAAAAGAGGACTCTATAGTGCCAATATCTAAGGGTTTATAATCAGTAATATCAACCTCAGAAGGAAAGAAAATATCAATAGGGGAGATAGAGTCTACAAGAACAAACTTAGTATCACAAGAGTTGAGAAATATGTAAGAAAAATCAAACTCATCGAGATCATTGACTTGTTGTTCAAAGGGAGAGTCAAAAGACTCAAAAAGACTAACACAAGAAGATCGATCAATGGAAATATCATGATTATGAATCAAATCAGGGTTAGACTTAGTCACAACTAAACCAACATCCAAAATAAGGTGAGATTGTATCAAATAATCTAGGAAGACTTCGTCAAATGGAAGTATACCATCCCATAAAAAACACATATATGAACTTTCTAATGGATAAAGAGAGTGTAGAGCAAGCTCCACAGTCTATATAGGATGTATGACTTGGTCAACTATTGGGACTGAGTTCGTAGAAGGTAAGCATGAACACAGAAGATTCTCCTCAATAGAAATTGAATGCAAGGGATATGAGGCCACATAGCTCACCCATGGCAAGGTAGTGCTTATCGAGACACTGGGAACCAATAAAGGAAAGACCTAGTCTCTAGTTGGGTCAGGAGAGGGATCAAGAAAATCCAATTGATCGACAGTGACAATGTCTCTATCATGATTAAAGTACATCACATGAAAGAATGTTGACACCATAGCTTGCATGGAATAAACATAATCACACCCGAGGAGCATATTGAATTCGAAGGGGTATTCTATCACCATGAATTTAACTAATACAGTCTTCCCACCCAAAGTAATAGGTGTTTGAGCAAGAATTCCCAAGGTTGTACTAGTTCTTCTATCAAAATCCAGTAACTGACTAGCAGTCAACACAAGCCTAGGATATACAATGCCTCGCCAAACACAAGCATGAAAGATACTAACTAAGGATCCTTCATCCACAATACAACAATTAATCGTGTATTGTCCAACTTTGACCTTTATCTGGAATGTTGCAACAGATGGAAGGAGTGACTCAACTAGGCTATCCCAATCAAAGGAAGAAATCTGAGAGCTTGGTGGGGGTTTATACGAAATAATTTTAGTGCCCCCTTGTTTAGTAATCTATGAACTTGCAATGAAGAAAATGTGACTAGCAGACACTTCAATCTCCGAAAGAAGAGTGGGATTGACTGCTTCGTGAAATTCACTTTCCAAAGGGAGAGTGAGATTGACCAAAGATGACATTGGTTCAATCACATAAGGATCACTCTCCAAAAGAAGAGTGGAATCAACCAAAGCTGATATTGGTTCGATCACTTCATCAACCAAAGCTTGAGTAGGTTGTTGAGAAACTTCAATTGTTCAGGAGTAGGCTATTATTGAGTCACATACCACACTCTTAGCACCTCTGTGATAGCAAGACACTGGTGAGAAATATGATCTTCCTCGCATAGCTTACAAGGGAACTTAAATTTTCCTTTCGAATGACCAGTTTTCTCAATGGTGTCAACATGACTAGTAGTGGCTAACTGTTTGATCTCAACATGAGGTACAGAGGTTAAGAATTTACCCCCAACATGACTATCAGAGGCTCGGTGACTGGGTCCAACCTGACTAAGAGATTCTGGTTGTTGAGAGACTTCAATATGTTCAAAAACGGGACGACCTTGGAACCAAACTCTTTATGCCTATGTGATGTCAAGGAATTGATAAGTAAGGTGCTCTCCATCACAATGCTTACATGGAAACTTGGGCTTATGTTTTGAATAGTTAGTATTTTCAACAGTGTCAACATGAATCACAGTGGTTGACTGTTTTCCCTCGGCATGACCTATAGAGGCTGAGAGTCTACCCCCAGCATGACCTGCAGAGGGTGAGAGACTAGATCCAACATGACCTGCATAGGTTGGACGGGTGGGATCAATATGCTTCACATAGATTGAGTGTGTGCCCCCGGGATGAACTACAGAGGTTAGCTGGTTGGGTCCAACATGACCTCCAGAGGTTGGACGAGGTTTCCCAACATGACCTATAGAGGTTGGGTAACTAGACCCAACATGACCTAAATAGGTTGTATGGGGAGGTTCAACTTGACCCACATAGATTAAACTGGTTCCCTCAGGATGAACTATAGAGGTTGAGTAACTAGATCCAGCATGACCTGTAGAGGTTGGAAAGGTTCCACAAGCATGATCAATAGAGGCTAGATGGTGAAGATCAACTTGACTTGCAGAGGTTGAGTGCGTAGATCCAACATGACCTATAGAGGTTGGACAGGTTTCCCCAGCATGAATTGTAGAGACTAGGTGGTGAGGTTCAACTTGAACTAAAGAGGTTGAATAGGTGCCCCCTTGATTTCAACTCTTCTTCCTATTATTCCTTCTTTTACTCCTTTTATACTGTCGATTACTAGTATCATCACTTTCACTGCATGAGGTAGAAGGACGAGGAGAATCTTCTACAAGAGAAGTGGAAGCAGTTTTTTAATACGCTTGATATAAGGAGATCACTTGAGAAGCATCAAGAGCATTTTGGATAGTTAGATTGGAAGAAAACCACACTGGTAACCCTAGGGTGAATCCAGGTATATTCAAGGTGGCCATCAAAGGAACACCAACATTCCTTGTGAGAGGAATAATACAAGGAGTTCCCAGCATGGGGATCTCTTTCTTGGTGTTCAAAGGGGTGTTAGACACAGTTTCAAACAAGAAGACAAAGTATGAGGTTAACAGGAAACCAACAATACAAATAACGCACCACTAGAAGAAAATACCTAGGTATTAAGCCACATAAACAAAGATTCCTTCCAAAGGAAATGCTGGGATGATGAGGGCCCAAAACTAACTAATGAAGGAAGGAGAGTAGTTACTTGGCATCTTGTGAAGAGTTATCTGGGTGCAAGCACTGGAATCACCCAACTGCCCTCCCAAATTTTCAACCGAGGTTACCTTCCAAGTCTATCCTAGGTGCACTGTAAATAGCCTTCCAATTCCACCCGTGTAAGATTCTAGCAAACACGATACTAACGCTACCAAAATCATAGAGAAATTTCGGCAGAACAGTCCTCAGTCCAACCAATGCACATGGGCAGGGTAGATCATCCCAAAAATCAAGCAGTACCAAGAACCACATAGGACTGGGAGGAGGTACTGTGTGATTCCCCAAACGTGCAAAATATTTGGTGTATGCTCCACTAAGAAGAGGAGGCGTATCTCTAAGAGATTAGTATTGCACGACCTCGTGCTTGACTCCTGTGTGAGAGGATATTTCTAGTGTCTTTTTCAACGAAGTTGGATTCCCTAAAATAAAGGACACTATGTTTGAGTTTGAATTTTTGAGCAGTTAAGATATCCCTAACCCAAAACACTAGCCTAGACTAGTATGTGTCGTCCCTAAAAACAAACAGTTACTAATATATTTTAGATATTAAACATTTATTATAAAGGGTTGTTGATTACTCAAAGGGGGTGACGAAGGTGAAACCAATGGTGTTTTGACTCAAGGTCGAAACAAGATGAGTAAGAAAAGAGAAATGAAATGCAAAAGAAAAAACTATTCTCTTTCTTTTTCAAATAGAAACTTGAAAGCCACTAAAGAACACATTATTTTCATTTTTTCTAGAATAATGATATCCAGTGCATTAAATACAAAACCTTAATCTTAATTCATATAAATAAAACATGTTTTCTTTTTCTTTTTCTTTTATAAATGAAAAATAAAAAACATCCTATCAACTAATGCAAGCAAGTAATGTAAGCAAAGCAAACATACAAATACTCTACACCCCATAAACAAATCCTAGGTTGCCCTAAAGTTGGATATAACCTCTCTTAGAAGGAAGGCTCACAAAGTTAAACAAGCCAACAAATTTGGCATGAATAGACCAAGTAATAATAATGACATAAAAAAAGGCCAAGAAGTCCCAAGAATCAATCTAAACCTGCAAATAGAGGTTGCTTAGTACCTTGTCCAACAAGGTCAAGCCAAAGAAAGAGGTTAGGGGGGGAGGAAGCAAAAAAAGTTCAAAGACTTGAAAGATACTTACAAGATCGAAAAAGAGAACCTAAAATATATTACACAACCTCTTAGGATTCATGCACATGCAGAGGACCCTTAAAGAACTCACAGACAACCCTCAAACCACCCAAAAAAACCCTAAAATTGATGAAAAAACACACTTTCTGGTGCATTCATGAGTTTCCTTAAAAAAGGACACAAATGACACACACATTGTAGGTATTTCAGGTTGTGAATACATCATAGAGTCGCTAGTGTTCAGTCTGCAGCTCGCGAATGGGTGGCATAAAGCACAAAAAGGGTAAAAAACTAACCTAAAAAGGCAGGAGAGTTGTTCTAATAGACTCAAAAGGTGTTCCTAATTTGTAAGAAGGACCTGAAACCTTACAAAATACTATAAGAGAGACAGATAAATCCCAAAAAGACAATGCTCTCCCCAGTGGAGTCGCTAATTCTGTTGTACAGGAATGTTTCCTATGGCTAGGGTTTAAGAGTCCATCAACATACTGGGGTTGAAGGGAGGATACATATAGTTATGCAAGTAAATAAAAAAAAGGTTCAGAGATTATAATGGTTCATACCTTAGTCAAACGAAGGTTGATCCAAGAATCCCTTCAATCCTCCTCTTGCTCCTCTTGCTCCAAGAGACCTTCAAAACGAATTATACCTTCCTCAAACCAATATGAATAAATGTAAAGCAATGATAATCAAAGCAATATGAAAACCTAATCTGAATATAATAAACATCTTATCACAAACATAAGTCTAAAATACATTAGACAATGATTTGGGAATAAGAAGGACATCACATATTTATTAAACATGGAAGAAGTACAAAGATACCTTCTCCGAGCTAGGCACCTCACGAAACCTTGATATGGTTCTATTGCTTCTCTTCTCCAATGAACTTGGCCTCCAATCTCTGTAACACAAGGGATAGATTCTAGGGAAAATTTTTGGGTAATGAGAGTCCCAATTCCTCCAACATAACAATGTAATGGTTCAATTCCAATCTCATGGAACTATCTACCTCTATTTATAAATTTCTGAAGAGATAGCGTCAAAGACAAAGTAGTTACAACCGAAGGAGTTAGTTGCATAACCACCCGAACTAATCAAAATTCAAGTAACATTCAGTTTTTTACATCTACAGGACAAATTTGAGTGTTACAATGACAACAATCATGAATGCAACGCAATAATCACAGTCTTCAGTACCAAGAGTCATGAATACAATAATAATTAGGGGTATTCGCAGGTAGCATGAAGGGAAAGTCGCGAGTAGAGAGGTGAAATTCATGGGTACTATGTATGGCAAGTAGCAAATAGGTCAAATATTCTCATTTTTTGGGTATTTTTGGGAATTTTCAGACTTTGGTGTCTTCTAGGAATTTTTTCCTTACTCATATACCTTTCCATCTACACAAAGAAGAGGTTAAATGGAGTTAGAGAATTTCATATATGATTCCTCCAATTTAGGTCCTTTTTAGTGACTTTCATGAAGTGTCATCATGAAACTGTCGAAATGTGATGAAATCATGGGAAAGTGGTCACACGTAGAGATGTGTCATTTTAGGATATAAAACCACCCCCGTGTCTCTATCTATCACCCCTCCCCCTCTCTCTTTTTCTCTCTCCTGTATACCTCTTTCTCGCACATAATCTATGTGTGTGTGTGTGTGTCCCTTGCCCCTCTCTCACACAAAATCCTTTCTCTCTCTCTCTCTCTCCACCTTCTATTCACCTCACTCATTATTCATCCCTTTATTACTCTCTCCATCCCTTCTATCTTAATCATTATCCCTCTATGCCTTTATCCATATCCCCTTCTCTCTCTTTCTCTCCAAACTTGTATTCCTCGTAACACCCCGGTTTTGACCCCATTTGCATTAAATTATATATGATGTAAATATAGTATTTAATCATGGTGTGGATATTAAGGCTAAGGCCCCACCATTGAATTAGTGTTTTATGTTTCGGTAATTAAAATCAATGCCAATGGAATTTTGTTTTAGCCCGACACATTAAAATTTTGGACATCATGTACATATGCACCTTAATTAAAATACCCACAACGAGCTATGTCAATGCAACATTAAAGAGATGGGGGCATTATTTCCTAAGGATAAGTGGGGGGGATATTCAAACCTTTAAGCTAGTAGGAAAAAGCCAAATGTCAAAAGGAAAACCCATCAAGATGTCAACTACCCATTTTTTCTTCTTGTGCCAATCATTTGTTTCTGCCATAAGTGGTTGAGTTAGTTATTGCATGGGGATGGGAAGAGTATGGGAGTAATTCGAATTGGGAAGAGAACCCAATTTTGGAAAAAAATTATTTTGGCTTAATGGGAAAGTAAAACCCAAAATTTCATTACTCACCCATTATGAATTCACGTCCTCTCTTCCTCATGCATTTTGGGAGATCCTGGGCATTTTTCCTCATGGTTGTAGCAGTTTCCTTTGTTTTCCCCATGGATGGGAAGTTGTTTTATTAATGTTTGGTGCTTGGGATATTTACTGGACATTTTTTGTTGTTCCCTCCTTCACATAGTTGGGGAATTTTGTTTTTGGTGTTGCACAGTCAATGGGAGAAGAAGCCCATGATTTTTGGGTGTTTGTTGAGGCCCTTTTTTCCCACATGAATACCATAGAACGTTTCTATAATGAATTTATCATCCTAGGTTGTTTTTTCCCATTAACCATTGTCGAATTTGGTTTCCAAGACGTTTTTCCTCAAACCCAGAACTTGTATTTTGTGTTTTTTCATCCTTGGTTTTGGTATGAATTGGTTTGGAGTGGAATTGGGTGAGAAATAGCTTGATAAACCTAGTGAAGGAAGGAACCCGATAGAGAGACCAAGAGGGGCTGATTATTCTTTCTTGCACACCCCAAAGAACACTGAAAGGGAAGGCATAGCTTGAGGGACTGTGTAGTAGAGAAGGGGATGTTTCCTTGTGTTGGGTGTGTAGGTGTTGGGAAAACCAAGCCAGATCTTGTGTAGGTGTCGATATCTCTATGGTTGAGCCCACTAGCTTAGCAATTCAACCTTCCACCTCCTTAGAAACATGATAAACCCAAATGTTTTTTTGGCTTGGATGAATTTTGATATGTCTTTGGCTATGTGTGAACATGTTGTAGTTCCCTTATTCCTTATGGGAATCATTCCCAGCTCAGGGGTGGTAGTGCTGCTAAGAGATTGATGAGAACAATGTCCTATGGTTGGGTGGAACTATGCAGCCACATAGTTGGTTGCAGGAAGCTTCTTTTCAAGATAAGTATTTCTTATGTATTTACCTCTACAACTATATTTTTTTTAATGAATTATGATGAGCATGATTAATGTGTTGAATGAAATGCATTTTCTTCCATTGTAGATTGCATTATGCATATGTAAATGTTCTATGCTCAATGCATTATTATTATTATTATTATTATGTGCATGGGGCTTAGATCCCTACTTAAATGATAGAAATAGCTAGAATTCGCCTCCTCTCAGATAGGAGGGGACATGACATCCCTCCCTCCCTATCTCTTTTCCTCAATCTATCTCAATCTCCCCCTCAACCCCTTTACCATCATCCCTCTCCATGCTTCTCTCTCTCTCCATCACTCACCCCTCCACAACATATTTCTCTCTCTCTCTCTCTCTCTCTCTCTATATATATATATATATATATTTCCCTATACATGTGTGTGTGTGCACATGTGTTTCCCTCCCCCTCTCTCTCCTTATGTCTATTCCTTCCCCAGCCACCCACACACCTTCTATTCCTCCCTCGCTATCTCTTTCCTTCACTCTATTTCCATCCCTCCATAACTCCCCCTCCAACTCTATCTCTTTCCCCCCACCACCTTCTCTCTCCCTCTCTCAATCTATCCCCTCCCTCCACAAATTAAACTTTCCCCATCTCTACCTTCTCTTTACATCCCTCATTATCCCTCCTTCCATCACTCTCTGCCGCCCCATCCTTTAATCCTTATCCATCCATGCCTTTTTCCCTTCCTCCCTACCATTCTATTTAACTCACTTTCTCTCCCTCACTCCCTCTTCATCCCTCCCACCCCATTTATCCCACCATCTCTCTCTCTCTCTCTCTCTCTCTCTCTCTCTCACACACACACACACACACACAAACTACCATTTTATTTATCACTCACCCCTCACCAGAGTCTCTCTCTGTCTCTCTCTCTCNCACACACACACACACATTATGTCCCTTCACTCCGATCAAACCCATCCCTTCCATCCATCTCTATCTCCGCCTTGCTTCCTCCCTCCCTCACCCTTGTTTATTTCTCTCCCTCTCTCATTGTCTCTATCTCTCCTCCAACACACCCTATTTCTCCTCTAATCCTTAATATCCACCTTTCCATTCACCATTCATTTCACTCAGCAAACCATCATCCACTTCCTCCCCTCCACATTATCCCCCTTTTTTGCTCAAGTCTCAAATACTGCTTTTAACCCTATATGTATTCAACACCTATTATCCTCCTAATAGTGCTTTCAACCCCCACTCTCCTTCAACCCTATAACCCATCATGTTCCCATTCTCTTCATCTCATCCCTCTTGAACTTGCAACATCCTCACAGACCCTTGACCCTTCGCCACCCCCTCTAAAGTATTAACCATCCACACTTGACCTTACAACATCCTCCTATGCCCTTGATCCTTCCCCACCCCCTCTCAATTATTAATCATACACACTTGAACTTACAACATCCTCCTAGGCTCTTGACCCTTCCCCACCCCCTCTAAACTATTAACCATCCACACTTGAACTTCCAACATCCTCTTAGGCCCTTTATCCTTCCCTACCATCTCTCAACTATTAACCATCCCCACTTGAACTTCTAACATCCTCCTAGGCCATTGATCCTTCACCGCCCACTCTCAACTATTAATCATTCTCACTTGAATTTCCAACATCCCCCTGGTCCCTTGACCCTTCCACACCCCCTTTCAACTATTAACCATACATTTGGTGTCTTGCGTAATGCGCACACATTATAGAACTACATAACCTGCACACGTTATATAACTAGATAACGCACATGTGTTTTGTAGTTCTATAATGCACATGCGTTTTGTAGTTCTATAACGCGCACATATTTTCCAATTCTATAAGGGAGGTGAATGTAACTTGAATTTAAACATAATTCGCTCTTGTTTTGTAGCACCTAAACCATGCCAATTCACTTGCTTGCATGTGACCAATAGTCCTATGTTTATGGTTTGGACTTTTCTTTAGTAATACAAAACATGTGCTATGGTATATGATAAACCATAGATAATTGGGCATTTCTTGTTTCTAAAGAAGCATGTGTTTACTCCCTCATTACAATATGCTACACACAATCATTTTTTACGGAATATTAAAAAACATAGCATTTTTTATGTGGATTCCAAATATGTAATTTTTATTTCAAAATATTATATATTTTTATTTTATTTCAATTTCTATTGTGTCCTAACCCCTTAACTAAAAAAACACATTGTTAGTGTTTTCCATAACTTTTTCAAATCTTGATTGTTTAAAAAGAAAATTATGTTGTGCAGTAGAAGACATTGACCTCTACATTATATAAAAAAGGCCATTTCATGACTATTTCATTAAGACCTTCAAAGGATGCACCCATAAAAGGCGCACCATTTTTTAGGAATGATCATTTAGATAATTAAAAAAAAATTACGAATTTTATTTTTGAAAAATAGCATTGCACTACTGCTGTAGGTGCTCTATATGCCTACAAATTTGTGTATCCCAAAACCATCATTTAGGCCATCAAAGGATGCACAGACTAAACATATACCTTATCATTTTCCTAAAAAATAAAAATCAATTGTTAGAGAAAATGAAACTTGACATAAAACTTATATATTTAGAAACATGATTCAATTTCCTGCATTTCATATTTTTTAATCAAAGCAAGATATTTTTTGTAAGTATCTCAAAAAATTTAGGTAACCCTCATTAACTTGCACTCACCCTCATATAAAGACCTTTGGTTTTTATATTGGGTAATTCAAATATCAAGTTCCCGATTTGAGCCAAGGACGTAGGAACTCGACCTTGCAACCCTTGCATCTCTCATAATATAAGTTATTTATCTCTTCAAACAATAATCCCCTTATGTGCCCCAGTCCCGTGTTAATGATAGGAAGAAGTTTAGATGAATAAAATGGTGTACCACTAAATCAAGTGGTTTGAATACATTCACATATGGAGGATTGGAGAATATCATAGTGACAACACTCCTCATCCTTAACCTATCAAAAGTGAAATCAATACAATAGGTTGTTAGCTAAGTAAACCACATTCCCAACACAATTTGTAAACTCCTTACGCGAGTAACATGCTCCTTTTCATATTCTTTGAAAGGAGTATATGCTCAAATATGTACTTCAATATGTTGTTATCAAGTCAACATAAAGTTAGCCATATGATTTTCATTTTATTGCGCCGGCTCTATAGGCCATTATGGGGGAGATCTTGTGGGGGATATCTTCTAACGTTTGTAATGTTATGTAACGTTCCTCTTATAAATATGTCAGCCATAAAAAATAATTTTTTTAATTATCCTCCAAAATAAATGTCGGCCACAAAAAAAACATAATATGAGGGAGATATTCTAGTGTTCCTACCTAACAAAACAATAACAAATAAAAATAATAATAATTATCCGCCAAAAAAATGTCATTAAAAAAAAACAACACAATATGGGGGAGATGTTGTAATGTTCCTACTTCACAAAATAAAAATAAAAATAAAAATAAAATTATGCGCAAAAAATATGTTGGTCATGCAGATGGTTTTAAAACCATGTGCAAGGCCTCTTAAACAACCCATGGTTTTATTGTACATGGTTTAGGAGGTATTGCAAATAGTTTTAAAACCATGTGCAAGACCTCCTAAACAACCCATGGTTTTATTGTACATGGTTTAGGAGGTTGTTGCAAATGGTTTTAAGACCATGTGTAAGGCCACCTAAGAAACCCATGGTTTTAGGAGGGCCTTGCACATGGTTTTAAAACCATGTATGGGGGATATGTTGTAATGTTCTTTCCTAACAAAATAATATAAAATATTTGACCATAAATAGTATTAAATATTAATAATAAAAATATTATATGTCGACCTTAGATGTGTCTTTTGGTTTGAATAACACCAAAGCTGATAGTTGAGTCCAACATTTAAGGAGAGGTTTGCATCTCCTGCCTGGGATTGGGATTGAGGAATATGACACTTAAGCATATAGTTTGTTTGAGGAACATCGTAACCATAAATGTTCATGATTACAACATAATTAAGAATATGCAGGTTAACAATAATCAAATGATTACTACATGGTATACTTTAATTAACAATACTCAAATGATTATTACACAGTCTACTTTAATTAACAATAATCAACAATTATAATTTATAATCAACCATTGCCTACCATACTCAACAAAAGTAAACCATATTCCAAAATAATCAAGACACTCAAGGCATTCCTGTTGTGTCTCCCCCGCCTCCATTTAACATGGAGAATTTCCCTCCTCTTCCCCAATCCACTTCCCCTCATTGTATGGCTTCACCTGGCAGCCCTTTAACCACTCCTTCTTTTGATGACCCTTCTCTTCTCAAAGCTCTGGATATCTTTAGGGTTAAATCCCCCATATCACCTTATCTCTTATCTCTGGATTCAATTAGATTCGAGAACATGAAGATTAGAAAGGATAAGAAAGGGGGTAAGGTATCCTCTCAGGCTCCTACTGGTCTCTATACCCCTCTCTTAGCTTGCATTAAAGAAGTATCTAGGACCCACTCCTCTTCACAGGCACTTAGAGCAAAGTCTCCTAATGCTCAGGTTGATCCATGAAGATTGTCTCCGTGAACATTCATGGGTTTGGGGGGCCTAATAAATAGAAATCCATCAAAGATCTGTTTACTTCACTAAACCTTGACATCATCTTGCTACAGGAAACGATGTGTGATCATGTTTCAACTTTTTGGTTGTTTTCCTTCATGAAGTCAGGACGGGAATTTTGTGTAATTGATGCACTTGGTCTATCTGGGGGTATCCTCTCGGCTTGGAACCCTCGCCTGATTCATTGTAAAGCCTATGATTCCTTTGTTGGTATTCTTCTTACTGCCAGTTTTAAGGGTCTTGACTCTGTATTCTCCATTGTCAACTGCTATGGACCCTATGCCAATAGAACCTCCTATTGGGACTCAGCTGTAGCTGGTGGTATCTTCAACTACCGTAATCTCGTCTTGGCCGGTGAGCTAAACTTCACTATCTCTGATCTTGAGATCTGGGGTGACCGTGCACGTATGGATCATCTCTCTCTATACTTTGCACAGCTATTGGAATCTATGCATATGGTAGATCTGGCCCCCACCAAGATTGGGCCTACCTGGAGAAATGGTAGAGTAGGATCTAAGGCTATCAGCAAAAGACTTGATAGATTCCTAGCCTCCTTTCCTCTTATTCCTACCTTGGGATGCTATCAATCTTGGACCCAGCCTTCCAAAATATCAGACCACTACTCGATGTGTCTTGAGTGGAATTTTAATTTGAAGTGTCATCTGTACCCCTTTAAATTTAATCGAGATTGGCTCCTCAATGATGATTTTGATGGCCTTGTATCCTCCTCATGGAAGGCTCTTGCTCCTCCTACTGGTCCCATGTTTGATTTTAGGTTTAAGCTTCAGAGACTCAAAAATGATGTTAAGACGTGGGAAAAACAGAAAAACACTTTGAGATCAAAGGAGATCTCTGAGATCGACCAGGCCATTCTCACACTCCTTTCTTGCCATCACTCTGGTATCCTCTCTGAAGAGGCTTCTTCCTCCCTTGCACTCTTGAAAAATAGAAAGGAATCCCTACTTTCACATCATATCCTCACCTGGAAGCTCAAAAGTAGAGTTGATTGGATTCAGGAAGGTGATGCCAATACCAAATTTTTTCACTCCTTTGCTTCTACTAGGAGGAGATCAAAAGCTATCTAGGCTCTTAATAATCAGTTTGGGGAAACTTTTGAGGATGATGCCAAGTTAAAATCTTTGGGTGTCCAACACTTTTCTGAGCTCTTCTCTGGTGATGGTAAAACCAACATTGAGGCCTAGCTTAAAGTCATCAGACTTTTTCCAGTCTTTGTCCAGGAAGAGGATCAAGCTCTCGTTATGTCAGGATTTACTCTCAAAGAAGTTGAGGATGTACTCAAAGGGTTCAAAAAGGATAAGAGCCCTGGACCTGATGGGTGGCTGGTGGAATTCTACCTTCAAGTTTTTTAACTTGTTGGGTGGGATATTTTGAATGTCATAGAACACTCTAGGCTTGAGGGTATGGTAATTGGAGCTCTCAATGCTACATTTATTACACTCATTCCCAAGTGTGATAAACCCACTACCGTGGCTGAGTTCAGGCCCATATCCTTATGTAATCTGATTTATAAGACTATTTCTAAACTAGCAGCTATCAGACTAAAAGTGGTACTAGACAAGGCTATTTTTAAGCAGCAGTTTGGCTTCCTACATGACAGACAGATCATTGAACCAATCGGTATTGTTCAAGAAGCACTTCATACTATAAAGGTTGCAAATCAGAATGTGATGGTATTAAAACTTGATCTGGTAAAGGCTTTTGACAGAGTTAATTGGTCATTCCTAAGGTTGGTCCTCGTTCAGATTGGTATCCCTAGTATCTATGTTAATTGGATCATGGGTTGTGTAGAGTCAACTAATTTTGTAGTTTTGATCAATGGGACCCTTTCAAATTTCTTTCCTGTGTCGAGAGGTATCCAACAGGCATGCCCTCTTTCTCCACTCCTATTTATACTGATCATTGAAGGTTTAAGTCTATTGATTTCCCAGGCACAAAGCACAGGGGATATATCAGGCATCAAAGTTGCTCCCAGTCTTTACCTTACTCATCTGCTCTTTGTAGATGATGTTGTCCTATTTGGGGATGGTACATTGGCTGAGTGGAAACACTATAAAAATATATTGGATACATTTTGTTGTGCTACCGGAATGGAGATCAATGCTAATAAGTCTTCCTTTCTTTTCAATAATATTGATGAACCGGTTAGACAACAATTTTACAATCTCATGCCATACAAGATGGAACCTATTGTTGTTGGTTTTAAGTACCTGGGATTTTACCTCAAGCCATTGGGGTATGGCATTAAGGACTGGAGATGGGTTTTACTAAAGTTCAAAAAAAGACTAAGCAATTGGACCTACAAACTACTTTCTCTAGGTGGAAGGATGGTACTAGTTAAATTTGTTTTGATGAGTCTTGTTGTATATTGGCTCTCCCTAGTGCGCATGCCCAACACTATTTTGAATCACATCATGAGACATATTTTTAATTTTTTATGGGGTTGTCAGCATGGAAAATAGAAGTACCATTTGGTTTATTAGTTCTCTATTTCCAGGCCCTATACTCTTGGGGGATGGAACATCAAGAATTTGGAGTGGTTCAGTTTGGCCTTGCGTGCCAAAAGCCTCTGGCTTGTCCTTAATGGTGTAGGGATGTGGTGTCAAATCATCAAGCTTAAATACCTTAAGAACTTACCTATGGATGTATGGCTCAAATAGCGCTCCTTCAAAGTTCAGGGTACCTCTCATATGTGGAATGGTTTTATTCGTGCCTTGTCTTGGATTACTAGATGCCTTGGTTGGAATATTGGCAATGGCATGAATATCAAAGTTGGCATTGATCCCATTGCTGGTGTCTCCTCAGATTATACTCTACCAGAGGATCTTAGATTGTATTTGGAAGACTATGGTATTCTCACACTCTCTGATGTACTCAATAGAGGTGTTGTCACTTCCTCTACTAATTATTGGATCTTTGCCGATGAGCTCGAGCTGGGAGGACTATGGAAGGAAGCCTGGTCCAACTATATAAAATGTTTACAGCATGGAGGGATCTGTATCAGCAATAAACCTGACTCCCTAGTGTGGATGTTTAATAAGTCTTCTGGCATGGTAAAAGCCAACCTTATGTATGATTTGATTGCTAATACAGTTACTACTTGCAGACCTGATGATATATTGATCAAAATGTGGAAATTTCACATTCCACTTAAGATCATCTGTTTCAATTGGATGAGTCTAATGAATAGAATCAATACTTGTGACAACTTGATTAATAAAGGATGGATTGGACCTAATTGGTGCTATCTTTGTAGATCAGCTTCAGAGTCCGTAGACCTCCCATTTCATGATTGCATCTTTAATAGGAAGGTTATTGCTCTCATCAGATCATCTCTTGACATTCCACATTTTTGGAGAGATTCAAATTTGTTTTAGAATGTCTCTTTCTGGCTCAACCTTGGAAATACTCTTAAGTATCTTCCTCTCCTATTTACATGGCAAATCTGGTTGACTAGGAACAAATGTATATTCGAGGACAAGAAGCCTGACATATTTTTTATTGTCCTCACCATCAAGAATCATCTTCAACTCTTTCTTGTCATGATTCAGCTAAATAACAAAAGGAGAACAATTGGACCAGCACCTACTATTGTCTATCATGCTGGTTTCTTTGATGGTGCATCAGCTAATCATATTGGAGGTATAGGTGTACAACTTCTGCTCAATCAAGACCACTACTACTGCTTCAAAATGGGAGTAGGCCTCAACACTAATACTAGATCAGAGTTGTTGGACTTGTGGACACTCCTACACTGTGCAAAAAACATGGGCCTTCCTATGTTACATATTCATGGTGATTCTGCTGTCATCATTAACTTGCCCCAATCATAGATCTGCTCTTACATTACTCACGCTTGATGGATGGTGTCATTGTATTAGGGAGCTGGAACCCTACTTCATCCAAATCTCTGGCATTCATATATAGAGGGAGCATAATACAATGGCAGACAGCTTATCCAAAGAAGCATTAACATTGGCTCCAAGCCAGCTTCAGTTTTCTAAGTACACCAAGGGTGAATGTACTGATCAGGGCTCATTCCTTTTTTTCTAGCCCTCAGCACTCGACCTATTTGTGCTATAGCATTTTTAGACATCCTTTGGATGATGGTGGTGGATGTGCCCCATATATTTTTATGCACCTATTTGTTTAATGCTTCTTTGGATTAGCTACCCAGTCATAGTATGAACTCTCTATGTATTGAAAGGTAAGGAAGAGGATGCAGTATTTCCCCTAGCTTGTTACAATCTATGAAGCTTTATGGTACTGATATTGATATGTAGACAGTAGTTAATGGTTTGATGTACTCCCCAATGAGCTCAGACGAAATTGATGCTGTAGTTACTCTTTGATATATTTCATAAACCCCGAGCTCAGCACCTGCTGATGATGTATTTATGTCACCTTTGATTTCAATGAAATAGCAAGGAACTGATATTTTCGCCTTGAAAAAAAATCAAGACACTCATTTATAGTAAACCATGATCAACTTTAACATCATTATCAACCACAATGAAATGTACTCAACCATGATTAGCCATAATCACGTCAACTAAACTCAATGCCACATAACCTTCCATGAATGCACTAATGCACCATATCCATTGAAAAATATACTTAAGCATAATAAAATAAGGTCTAACATATACTCAAATTTATGTGTACAGCGATTGATAAATAAAATTTTTAAATTAATTTTAAAAAAAAATTGATGAGTATTTTATATTTGGATTACCATAGGAATAATATTATTTATTATTTTCATATAATTTCTTTGAAAAACTAATATACTACTTTTATTTGCATTGATCATATTTTATTATAATTATTTAGTCATATTTATATATCTACATTATATAATATAGCATATAAAAAGTTTAGTAAAATCTTATATTAATTTTTATGATTAATTAATTATTGAATAATTTAATTTTTATGTTATTATTCGAAAAGAAGTATATATATTCTATTTTTTATATTTTTATTATATATTTCACTTTGTTTTGATATTTTGGTAGAAATTTAAAAAATAGAGTCATATATATTATTTGTGGAAATTGAACAATATGATTGTCTTAGAGGTATTGCAAGGTCCTCAATTTATTATTGCTATAAAAAACATAAATTAAATGCTTCCTCATAAAAGAAAATTCAAAACATAGAAAAAGTAACATTTTGAAAAATAATATTTATAAATATTTTGATGCATCAATAATATTAATGTGATTATTGTTAATTTCAATGTATAAATATGCTTAAAAACACAAATATAGACATTCCATGTGCACCCACCATGTGAAACATATTTAAACTAGCCTTTAAGATGGCCATACACAATTCTCACTTAGTATCACCCAGCTAGGGATAAATTTGAAGGGTAAGGTCCTATTTCACTTTAAAATTCTATGATATATTGAACCCTCCAATGTTGACATGTTAAAATAAACTATTCTTTTCATTTGAAAATGCATTACCATAATAAAATTTCATTGTATATTAAAAGCAATGTAATCTGATTCCTCAATATGCTAATTAAATTTGCTTTGTTTCACTCTATATAGCTTTTAATAAGTAATGTTTAACTCAAACAACCCAAAAAACCATATAGAGAAAAATTTAGAAACATAACAAATACATGACAATATGAAGAAATCAATTGAAAAACATTTACCATCAATGTAGATTGAATCGACAAGTAACATTACTTCTAACATAAAATTCAAGGTTACATGAAACTAAAATACAATCTATCCAATGTCCAATGAACATATAGATTGAAATAAATACAAAAGAGCGAGTGAATCTAAAAACATATGTTCATGTATACCAAAACTATTATCTTGAATGGATTCAATAACAAATTTCACTCATTTCCAAGAACAAGAAAATAAATACTTATAAAATAACACAACTCAAAACTATTCTCTTGCTCCACATACCTAAAAAACATTTAGTCGTAGGAACAATCAAACTAGTATCAAGCCCCATTAAGGGAAGGAATCCATTTATATAAGTTTCTGGCCACTCAACTTTGGGAACTAGAGGAGAGGCATACTCCTTTGGAGTATATAATGATTAGCAGAGGTGTTTTCTTATGTATATAGTGACAATGAACACTTATGTAGGTGGGTGGTGGACTAGTGGTGTCAGAGAGGATGTGTCCTTCCTTTTCTCAAGAAGAGACCCTAGAGTTTCAAGAGGATATCATATAACCTATGAATGAATAGGGAAAGAAAGGGTGGAAATAACTAGAGAAAGGGTCAACAATGACGATGGAAATAGCTTGAACAAGATTATAAATCGACAATGGAACCTGAGCAAGGGTTAATAGTTACTTCAGTATGAACTTGTGATTTTGACGGGATCAATTCAAGTCACTACTTCCCCTCAAATCCTAATTAGCAAGCCAAATAACAAGTTTAGTTATTCATTATTCTTGCAAACACTAATAGTATTATCCACTGATAAGCCTAATATTTTATTTATGATTTTGAGGGGATTTTGTACAATACATTCATATACATGTAAATACTAGTGGATCCATTCAAGACAAATGGTCGTAATTAGGAAGCCAAACAACAAGTTCAATTAGTCATTATTCTTGAAAACACTAATAGTAATATCAAATCATAAGCCTAATATTTTATTTATGATTTTTAGGGGATTTTGTACAATACATTCATCTCTATCTGAATACTAGGGGAGCCATTGGAGACAAATGGATGAAATCTTCTAGTCGAGTCTCCATATTAACCATTACAAATACAACAAAAGAGGAAGTGAGGCACCCTCTTTCTTACTAACATGGATCTCTATGTCCCACTTCTCAATGATGAAGTAAATATTGATTAGAAAGTGATCAAGGAAATTACTCCAATAAGAACATTAATAATTGTTTTTTAACTCACTCTCTCGAGTCTCAATTGCAGATCGGAGCCACATGCACCCTGTCACGAGATCACATGTCGAGCTACCATAACTCTAATTCCAATCACTTAATTATATTAATTATAAACCAATGCAAAATATAATCAATAAAATATAATTCTTATTTTTTATCATCAGCTACAGAGTTTAATTTTGGATGATGTGATTACATTCACTATTAATACATTACTTGTTCACTTTACATATAAACTAGTTGGAATATGAGAAGGAAAAGTTGTCAAGCAGTGTTAAGCATTTGAAGACCGTTGTTGATTTCAATTGTGATAGCTTGTTTAAGAACAACCATCATTAATTTCTTTATTTTCTACAAGGTCTACCATCTTACCATGGGTGATTGACAATTAATGCTTTAATTGTTACTCTTCCACTAACTTTCTAGATACGATTCTCAATTAATGCTTGGCACTTAGGGATACAACTTAGTAATAACCTTGTGGAAAAGAGTGGAAAGGTATAGGTACTTGGGGCTTATAGATCATATTTGTCAATATCATATATAGATTCTCCATCAAAGTTAACCTAGAAGAAATGAGTATCAAATCACTTTATTTGGAGAATCTTTCTCATTCAAATCCCTTAATTTGCAATGGTTTTTCCAGAATTGACGTGATGTGGGACTAAACCCTTAGCAACCAAGTAATAGAAAAAGCTATATGTAACATGGAACTAACATTTAAACTTAATTTTAAATGTTTTAAAGTTTTATTGTGATCTAAATTTTCATATAGAATGTCTACTGTCTTATATATTTTTAGCTTCCTAATCCTCAATTCTCAAATATTTAAAAATTTAATGGAAAAAAAAGAACACCCGTTAAATTGCATACAAAAATTCGTCAATTTCATTATTAAGAAGCATTATCCATTTTTTTTTTCCTAGTAAAACTTCTTATGCCTTTCCATGAATGGGTAAAATGGGTCTTCAATGGCCTTGAAGGCTTCAAAATAGTTTGTATCCCATCAAGCCTTCTTTTAAAAAAGTCTAAAAAGGTTTTTATTCTCGGAACTTTATGCAAATTTAAATGTGGTGATTGTATATTTTAAAAAGTCTATGAAAGTGTGTACCAAAATTTCAAATTAGGTCATATTGGCCTTTTGTGTACCAAAATTTCGAACAAATTTTAATTTGTCGAATATTCGATCTATGTGTAATAGTTAATTTTGAAAATTAATTTAAAAAAAACAAATTTTAATTATTAAAATACTATAAAATAAATACCTTTCAATTTCATACTTAGTAATTCAATTTAATATGAATAAAAATATGCCAAAGAAAATAAACATGCAATTATAATAACAACACTAGATTTATTGGTTACCAAAACCACTTATTGGTTAACCCTAACACAATTTAAACATTAATTAATTAATTAATTCCAATGTAAATAATGGTAAATATGATTTAATTTCTTCTTAAAATAATTAATAACTATTAATAAATAAGAATTTTTTTGTCTCATACTATGCCTATTATCTTTTTGTTTTTTAAAGAGTAATTTTAACTTTAAAAAATATGTTTAAATAAAAAAAATTAAAATTAAAATTTAATGGTTGATATTCAATATTTCATTAAAGATATTATACATGTTTAAATATATATAAATGTTATATATATGATTTTATATTTAATTAAAAATATAATATATAATTATATATTTAATTAAAAATATTATATATAAAAATCTTGGGTTACTGATTATTATTTTTATTTATGAAATCTTATTAATATGGATATTTTTTCTGGATACACATTTATCGGGGAGTATCATATAGCAATGTGATAATATTATCCCATGATACTATTTTTCGGTATTTTTTCATCATTTTTCGATGGATCATGACTGCTCAAGCTTTCAAACATTCGAGATTCGCTACGACTGGTTGCCATAGTACAGGAGCTTCGCAACTCTCCCACCACAGATGCGATATTTTCTATACCCAGCAGATATTTTCATTGAAAAAGGTTCTTAGAAAAGAGTAACCCAAAAATGTTAATAATGGTTTCTAATTCTTTTTCCTTCACTGCCATAGGGCTTCCAAAGAGAAGGATAAGCGTTCACCAAATCGCCCCCGACTCGCCGGAATCCGGCAGATCAATTTTGGTGTAAATCATACTTTCGAGGAATTAAATCGTAATTTTCATCATCTGGGTAGTTTTAAAATGCCCGATTTAGTGTAGAGAGAGCTAATAAAATTAGTAGAATTCCAAAATAATGAAATAAACAATTTCACAGCAAACATTTGACTGACTTTAATAAAAAAATCGGCCGGAAAAACGGGGCGATTTGGTGAACGCTTATCCCACGCGCTTCCCAAGAGCGTCTAACAGTCACATCAGGAGAACAACACTGTACTCAATATAACCAAGGTACCAATCAGAAATGTTGAAAGGACAGTATCAACAGGACAGCAACACTCTACCTGACGAAAAACAACAACAACTGGACAAAGGATTTCATAAAATCTTAAAAGCTAAAGATTCGTGAAACGACAGATTAAAGTTGACACCGATACCCCAACTTTTGTCTTCGTATAATTTCAGCCACATCGAATTGAAAATTCAGACGGTGGAAGGCCAGACACAACTATTCAATCTCCTATCATTCTTCTTACAAAATTTAGTGTTTATATACATTCGGTTTCGTTAGCGGAAACACACAAACAACTAGTCCATCGTTTACTCAATGAAAGATATTCGTTAGGTACATCTTTCAGGCTTTGGAAGCGCAGAAAGATATACGTTTCTAGGATATCTAGTTTCATTTAAAAATGGCATTGCAATCAGCACGTCCATGTTCATCTTCAGCCAGGCTTGTTTTTCTCCTTTCATTCATTGCTTATTTCGCTGCGATCACAAACGCAGCAACCCATAACTATAGTTTCGTTGTAAGTTTTCTTTTTTGTTATTTCAAGTTTTATTTTTGCATACCAATAACCTTGGAAAAACAAAGCCCTCTACATATATACTAAGTACCTGATTTCCATAACGTTTGGTGTTTTCACTGCGTGCGCAGCTTGAAAAGAAGACATTTACCAGGCTGTGCGAGCAGAATACAGTAGTCACGGTCAATGGACAGCTACCAGGTCCAACGATTCATATACGTGATGGGGACACTGCTATTGTTAAAGTTTATAACAGAGCCGGATACAATGCCACTATTCACTGGTATAATGTCTCTGCAATAACCTTCATAATCCTATTTCAGAACATGACTACGGGTCAGGCTGTTCTTATAGATAGGTAATTTGATTATATATAGATTCTAAGACTCTTTTACATATATGTCAGGCATGGAGTACAGCAGTTACGTACAGGATGGGCCGATGGACCTGCATATGTTACACAGTGCCCTATTGCACCAGGTGGCCGCTTTACACAGAAATTCACCATTACTGGACAAGAAGGAACCATATGGTGGCATGCTCACTACTCATGGCTCCGAGCTTCTGTGCATGGAGCTTTCATAATCTATCCTAAGAAAGGAAAATCATATCCATTTCCTAAACCCACTGCAGAAGTTCCTATCATAATAGGTGATGATCCAAACGCAAATGCTTGTCTACCTAATGTGTTTTATTGGTTAAATTGATTCAAAGCAATTATATGTTTGTTATTGAACAGGAGAATGGTGGAAGAGTAACCCCATCGCCGTTATAGATGAAGGAGTTCTATCAGGCGGTGCGCCCAATTTATCGAATTCCTTGACCATAAATGGACAGCCAGGAGATCTGCTTCCCTGCTCTGACTCAGGTATTAAGTTTCTACTCTCATACTGGATTCAGTTAACTTATGTAAGTTGTTGTGCTGGAAAACGATGTAGAAACTAATCAAAATCTTTTTCATACAGACACATTTCGATTCGCTGTAAAACAAGGAGAAACGTACCTTCTGCGGATCGTGAATGCTGCACTGAATACCGGGCACTTTTTCAAGATAACGGGCCATGAATTTACAGTTGTAGCTGTGGATGGTTGCTACACCAAGCCATACAAGACAGATGTAGTCGTCATCTCTTCGGGCCAGACTACAGATGTTCTTCTCACGGCAAACCAGACTGTGGGCAAATACTATATGGCCGCCCGAGCATATAATGATATGGATATAGGTGATTTCGATAACACCACAACAACTGCTATTCTAGAGTATATTGGAGCTGGAAATTCTTCGCATCCAACTTTACCTACCCTTCCAGACTTCAACGACACTGCGACTGTCAATGCATTTAGCAGAGCACTGCGAAGCCTGGCTTCCCGAGAGCACCCAGTCGACGTTCCGCAGAAGATAGATGAAAGCCTCATCTACACAGTTGGACTGGGCTTGCGTCCTTGTGATTCTCCTAACAACTGTTCAGGCCCCGACGGAATGATGCTGAGTGCAAGCATCAACAACATATCCTTTATAACGCCCACGATCTCCCTGCTTCAAGCTTATTATTTCAACATTAGTGGTGTCTATACGCCGGATTTTCCAGAAAAACCTCCCGCTAGATTCAACTACACGGGGACGAATATAAGCGGAGGTCTTTGGGTTCCTACGCCTGCAACAAAAGTGAAAGTGCTTGAATACAACTCTACAGTGGAGCTAGTTTTTCAGGCAACAAACATCTTCGTGGCAGAGAACCATCCAATGCATCTTCATGGATACAACTTTTACGTGGTGGGACAAGGCTCCGGAAACTACAAACCAGAAACCGACCCGCTTAAGTTTAATCTGGTGGATCCTCCACAGCGCAACACAGTAATCGCTCCAGTTAGCGGGTGGGTTGCCATAAGATTCAGAGCTGACAATCCAGGTATGTAAGAGCTTTTTCATTTTAATCTTTTACGAATTTAATTCCATCATAATGAATTCTTGACGAAAAAAACTGTTGTGCTGTGGATAGGAATTTGGTATCTGCACTGCCATTTGGACGACCATACCACATGGGGATTGAATATGGTGTTTCTAGTGGAGAACGGTAGCGGTCCGTCGGAAAGTATAGAGGCCCCTCCACCGGACCTCCCCGCGTGCTAGATATTGAAATTAAATGTCATGATAGGCGAAGAGGACCCCCGCGTCCTAGAGAATGAAAAGTTGGAATTGACCAAGAATAAGAATCTTGTCATTATGCTTTGCACTTGTTATGAATTCAGAGAAACAATGTCTGATTTAGGAATAACTACCAAAGTTATTTAGTATTTTTTTCATTATAGAAGTTTACCGAAACTAGTTGAATTTTATGTCATAACTTAATATTATTTGGAAGTATTAAAGATTTAATACATATGTGATATTATACATATTTATTGTGGGGCCATTATTCAATATTTATATGAAATTTTTGTTTTTGTGGATAAACAATAATATTTATAATATAGTAATGTATTATTTGGATGTGTTAAATGTTTAATACTAAATCTTTAATGTGTGGTCATTCGATATTTATATAAAATTGGTGTTAAGTTGATAAACAATAATATTTATAATGTAGTGATACAATATTTCGAAGTGTTATTCAATATTTATATTTATATTTATATAAAATTTGAGTTATTTTTATATACAATATTTATAATATATTTATTATTATTTTGATAAATATTAAAATCTTAACTAAATAAATAGTTGATTTGAAATTTTTTATTAATTATTATCTTGTATTTAATTAATAAATCTTTTTCAAATGTAAAATGATTAAAAAGATAATTATTATTTAATGAATATTTAAAATTTCATAATTTTTTTTAATGAAGGAACTAAAAAAATTGTTGTAGTCTATTTATTTGATGTTTTGGATTGATGATAGTAGTTTATTGCATATAATTAAACCAAACTTAGAAAATTATTTATATGTTATTTGATTATGGTAATGATTATGTGAGTGGTAAGGTGGAAGGTAATGATATGAAAATAAATAATAATTCATTTCATAGTTTTTGTTAGAAAATAAGAGACATGATATCACAATCATGGTAGTTGAGAAGGGGAAATGTTTCCATAAAAAACAAGTTAGTTATTAAAGTCTTAGAAATGAGGGCCACTAGGTCCCATTAGAGTTGTAGTGGAGGTCATTCAATGTAATGTGGACTAGGCTCCTTATGTTGTTATTATTAAATAAATGTAATGGGACTTCATTAAACAAGGTTCACTACGTAGTTAGGATGTTAGAGTTGTCTTATGATCTATAAATCAACATGGAGCCCCCCTTACCTGAATGAGGAAAATAATTTTATATGTTTCATTTAGTTTATTAGGAGGTAGTTTTCTTGAAAAGACTAGAGAATAGGGTTGATTTGAATCCCATCAAAAGAATCATTTACATAATAATAAATTTGGAGATTATTGAATATCCTTTATCTTGTTTCTTATGGATTATATCTTTTACAAGATGTAAATTGTGTATTTGGTGGGTTATAACCCTCCCATGCCATCATGAAGTTGACATAAGAGTGGCTTGGGGAATTGGATTCCAGATTGTTATTGCATCTAATGAAGCCTGCCATTGATGCATTTTTTACCAAAGTCAAATTCTAATTCTCATGAAGACCTATGGAGCCTTTATGGAGCCACAAGGTTTAAATTTAGTTTTGTAATTATTATACTTGAATATGTACAAAATATATGGAAATTTAAATGGAATGAATTAAAATAATTAGAAATGTATAGTTGCGAAGGTTATAACTCTCTTGCTTTTAATATTGCTTCCATAAAATTTGGTTACAACATGGTCTCTCCTTGGTTATTTTAATTGATTCTCCATAAGAAAAAAAAGTTAGTAACTTGTGAAAAAAAAATATTCAAAATATTCATGACAACAATACCAACGCACAATTAAATTTATGTGATTATAGCTACCCACCAAATGATGTAAACTTTAACTCTCGTTTGCTTTTGCTTCTAGCTAATAAGTGTTTGTAATTGGTGCAAAAGTGTTGAGGAGATTGACGATAGACAACACCACTTTTATATATATATATATATATATATATATATATATATATATATATTAATTATGGTGACACATCAAATGCAGTAAACATGGTTTATGTTTTACTTGAATAAACATTGTTTATGTTTTACTTATAGCTAATAAGTATTGAAATTGAGAGTGGTTTTGTTATATAGATATTAAGTATTAAAATTCTGGGTGGTTTTCGTGGATAATGAATTAACGTGCAATGAAACTATAAGCTAAAAGATCATTAAGAAGTGAAATTGTGTAGTGAATTTATTATGTCATACTCATTTTGAAAAGAACCATAATTGAATTCATAGATAATTGTGGCTCTTTTTACCATCTCCTACGTGCGGATATAAAGGAATGAGCTACTTTGAATCCGAAATAATCCGAAATAATTCTGGGTGGTTTTCGTGGATAATGAATCCGAAATAAAGGTGTGTTCGGGCGATCATTTTCAATTGGTCAGAGAATAAAATAATATAAACATTTTACAATAGTAAAAAATATATATTGTCAGAGAAATGGGTGAAGTTTATATTAGCTTACCAGTTTTCCGAGTTGAGAGTATTACTTTCACAGCCAAAAGTTCAACAAGAGTTTATATAAAGTCGCGAAGCTTCAACAAGACCCCACACCCGTTCGACAACACCCAGGTTCGAATCTTCTTTGGTTCAGAGATTCAAATTACAAGGTAAATACTTCTTCCATTTTCCCAATGCAAATAGAACATTTACATAATTATTGATTTAGCTTCATGATAATGAATCAATCCGTTCCTTCTCCAATTCAATTCCATAGTAAATTCACTTCGATCCTAACTCCCTTCCATAGCCTTAACAAAAGGTGCAATTCAAATTCAATTCCATAGTAAATTCACTTCGATCCTAACTCCCTTCCATAGCCTTAACAAAAGGTGCACTTCAAAGTCAGAATGAGCATTTTTTTTATGAATGATTTTATAACAATCCTAACTCCCTTTCATAACCTTAACAAAAAGTGCAATTCAAGTGAGAATGAGCATGTTTTTTATGAATGATTTTATAATAAGTTTGAACCTTAACAAAAAGTGCAATTCAAGTGAGAATGAGCATGTTTTTTTATGAATGATTTTATATTAAATTTTCAACATTTTCTATGTCAAATTGGCATTTGATTAACTTGTTACCAATTCCATTTTAATATAGTTGAATGTTGATATTTCCTGGAAATTTTACCATGTTGTATCTATATCTCAACTCTAGGTTTCGTCTTTTTACCTTTTTGTTTTAAAGGATCTACATTTGTAGATGGGTTAACATAGAATTTTTCCCACATCAACTAACCATGTAGCCATTTTCAATGAGCTTGTAAAACAGTTATTTATTCACATTTAATGTAGGATACCTATAAGATCTTGACCAATGCTTTTTTAACACTGAATTCACATGAAAGGTGAGAGCATACATCGTTTTGCAAATTCTATGCTAAATATATGAATATATGATATAGGGCAGTTTTTTCAATGAAGATTGAACATACACAGTATTTTACGAGTCCTAAATATACTAATTTGTATTTTCCCAACCCACTTCTTAAATAAAAACTTACAAGGACTTATGAGTAAACATGGGAAACATCGGCTGCAAATCTCAAATTATGTTGTCAATGCTTGTGCATCAACCATCACTTGCAACTAAACTAAACTTACCAATGCTTATGAGTTAATAAACTTAGATATGTGTAAGTGACATAACATCTACTATAATGTTATCTCCCAATCTATAATCACAAGTACGCATTATTAACTCCACCAATAAATTGGGAGGCTAGGATTAGCAGGAATGGAAATTGAGACACTAGGCTTAGGTGGGACCAAATGTATATGCATGTTGGGACACAAATTGGGACCCAAGCATGCAATTATTGACTAGTATGGGAGAAACAAATTGACTCAAAGAATGTATATAGGAGACAAATTGTTGCAATAGATTATGTAATTTTTTTATGCACTATAAAGACAATGGTTGGAGAAAATGATGTCAGAAGAATCAACCTAGATACAAAAAATGCATCACTATATTTACCTTGAGACTTGAAAAAAATGGAAATATAAACATTCCCAAGCGATGCAAATTGGAAATCCAGAATATAATAACCTGAGTTTTGATGTCACGTCCCCGACCCTCCGACCGGCGAAGAGGACGCGACCAAACACCAATACGTCCGAGCAAACAGCCCCAAGAACATGGACAGACATCAATGTTGAAATTAAAAGCTTGAACATAATGCATAACAGGAATATGCTAAGATGCATAATCCATCATACAAGGATTCATAATTCATCAACATACAGGGGAAGCAAATATATACATTCCAGCATTCAACATGTTCATCATAATTCATGAAACCATAGATACAATTGCAGAGATGAAACAATCAGAAGTACTTATCTTTTGATGAAGAACTCTCTCCCTGCAACCAGCTACATCGCTGCAATGTTCCACCCAACCATAGGCCAGCGTGCTTATCAATCTCTCAGCAACACTGCCACCCTCGAGCTGGGCATGATTCCTCAAGGAATAAGGGTCAATGCAGGATTACACATAGCCAAGGTTCACAAAGCAGCAAACCAACATAGTTGGGATTCACTAGGTCATCAAGGAGTTAGGAAAGGCTAATGCTAAGCTAGTGGACACAACACCAGCCTTCTCAAGCATACCCAGCCTCCACATTCCACTCACAGCAGTCCGAAGACCAACCACTACATACCGCAGCAACACAATCCCTTCACAGACCTGTGAAGAAGGCAAGACGGCCAGTTGACGATCCCACTCAAACGACGAACACGGCTCAAGCCGCAAGACAACTCAAAGTTGTTCTTGGCCCTAGTGTGTCCAAAACAACTCAGCACAACACCCAAAAGACGTCCACAGCCTTAGCATCCAAGAATCAACCCAAAACCAAGGTAAATCGACAGCCCAACCTCAAAATGAGTGATGGCAACAATCCACAGTCTCAAAAAAAGGAGAAGCCAAACTCCTAGCATGGATAGGGAAAACTCAGCAGTCACCCAACATCCACGAATCCACAGCGCACAGCTCCTCAACGCAACGTTGAAGAAGGTTACACAGACAGAAAAAAGGGAATGGAACCAAACAACCAGCCTGTGTGCAAAGGAAAAGACACAGCCAAGCAAAACATGGAAGAAACCCATACACAGTCTGAAAATGAGAGGAGAAATCGGACTCCTTAGCACTGATAGAGGAAAACACAACCGCAGGCTGCAATAGACAACATACACGGCCACAATTGGCAATGGGACATATACATACCACCGAAATCGATATGGAACACACAGCACACAACCCTGATTGTGAATGGCTCCTGCACTCAAAAATCCTGAGTGATAGCCACGAATTCACCCGCTCCCTTCGTGAGGAAATCCAACACAGAAATTCCTGTGCGTGAGAAGAAAGGACGCATCCATCCCTGCATGAAGACGAACAACCACGGCTCTGCGTGAGGATCCCAATTCCCCAGACCACAATCGTGAAGGTGAAGACCCGGCGTGAGGAAGAACAGACAACGGCCTCTGCGTGAGGAATGAACCAGACCAAAACAATGGAGGAATGGAGAAAAGAATGGAAGGTTTCCCCTCTTCCCTGAGTGACGTGAAGAGGAAGAATCCGTTGGTGGAGTGGGCACGTGGGCAAGGATGGATAGTCCTGCCACACCCACTACCACTCAGCAATAACTCCTCAACTACTCCACAAAACATGGAAGAGGGTGGATGAGATAAGGGAAGATGGAAAATCAAACAAGGCTTCCCCCCCCCCAAAGACCAAGGTTGACATCCCCCCACACCCCCTTATCCTTTGGAATCATGCCCTTTTCATTCAACGTTGCACTGTCATAGCTGGTTGTGGTTTATTTTATTTGATGTGCGTATTTACATGATGCCAACTATAATGTGTCGGATAGCACGATCTACCATCGACAACTATCCCCATTGCCGAAACATACACAACCAAATCGATGGTGGGGATTTTTCCTTTAGCTCCTCACCACGATTAATTACATTATATACATCATGCAAATGGGGTCAAAACCAAGGTGTGACATTCCATTCCCCCTTGGAATAACATCATCCTCGGTGTTCCAATACATAGGAATACACATACAATATATATACAATTGCACATCAAAATTTCAAAATTTTGCAGATCTGTCCCATGTTCAATTATTCACTATGAACGTGCAAGACCAAGCCCCTTGGCTTCCACGGACTTCTCCTGCTGGTTCTCAGCTTCTAGCTTATCCCGAAGTCTAGGAACTTTGCGACTGATGTCCTCATCATGTTTCCTCATTGGGTAGTCCCGGCGTAAATGATGTCCTCTGCATTCCCAACATTTCACTGGCTGCTTCATCTTTACCTACTCAATTTCCTTTGAGTCTTCATGCCTAGACCATTTTCCCAATGGGTCGCTTTGACGAATGTCCCATCGCTGATCCACCTTCCTTTCTCTTGCCGATTGCTCCCAGAAGGATTTTCACCTCCCTTTGCAAACCAATAGAGTCTTGCAAAATCTGGTGGTTCATTTCATTCTGCCTCTTCTGTATCTTGAGCATCTCCCCAAGATTTTCTTGGGTCTTGGAAATCATTTGAAGGAGACTTCCAGCTAAGTCCAGCAACTTTTGATCTGCTGCCATGATCAATGTGCACCACCTGGTTTCACTTTTCTCACCTGTGAAATGCACCATTGAAATTCTATCAGACCAAGCATAATATAGACATTAAAATCAATTAGTTAATTACCCAATCGGCATGACAGTCCAAGCCTCATCAAGGAGACTTTCATATTTTTCATGCCTTCCCAACAGGCACATGAGCTCATTCATGTCCATTCTTGGGCAGGGAATTAACTATTCCAGCATTCATAATTTACTTTCAGCAAATACACACATTCCATTTTTAGTCATACATGCATTCAACAATCTTTGTTCTCACAATGCATATATATATATATATATATATAAAATTAAAAGGGGCAAGAGCGAGCAGCAAGAGTTTTTCCCCTCTTTGTTTTGTTCCATCCTGGAACCCACACCACCACTGTGGCTTTTCAGCTCTCAGCCTCTTTCACTTCACCGTGAATGCTGGACCAATCCCTCTTGGTCATGACACTTAGTGTCTCTGGTCCATTTCAGACCTCTAAACCATGGAGTCTCTCCACATGGTTTTGTCTCGGCTGCTAGGAACTTCACGGTCTCACTAGCACCTTTTTCATTGCCACTCATCCCGAGATTTCCAGGATAGTCACATGTCCACATGAACCTTTAGGATGCTCTCATAGTCCTTGCTTCCAGCGATACCTATATCCAAACATTGAATAATTTACATGTTTAGTTTATTCTCATCAGTTTTATCTCTAAAACAAGAGCTTAAAACATCATAACCAAATCATATACACATGTATATTCATAAGCAAAATAATCCAATACTTATCTATATTGTGCGTTTCCTCGTTCGTCCACAGGATCCTGCTTCTCCTTGCAAGCCTTGGGATCGCCTATGGACTTGGATGTTTAGGTCAGCATGCAAGCTGCTCCACAACATAAAATAATTAATGTCCAGCCAGTACATCCACATGTCGATTGGGCTTGGAACTTTACCACGACCATTTCCAAGTCTAGGATCTACTATGGATCCTCAGGCATATAACATCCCAACATACACTTATACCAACATATACACTTATATCAACAATAACCCTTACTCTGCAACCCCTCACAACAACCATTTACCTTTTGCATTTTACCTTTAGGGTGCAACACCCCACTGCATCTATTTAGCCTATCAACACAAGCAATATAAGCAAACTCATCAACATTATTACTCTAAAACTGTAACCATATTTCATATTATTCACTATCAAGTATTGAGACACCAGGAGTGCGTCCACTCCCTAGGGTGTAATCAATATTGAAAACCCTTTCATTATCTGACATCGGAAAAGTGTGCACTCTTTTCCGGTGTGTGCCATGTAGGCCCTATTCATACTCAAGCAATCGGTCATAATGGATATTAAATCAAAACATGTTCTGCATATGGAATTTTAATCATTGACATGCATATTCTCAGCAAGGGTCACAGAACACTTATCCATTTGTCGACGCAGTATGTCTTTGTTAAGGAGGAATGGGGGCTCGTTCTCTGAGTTAACAGTCCCTCGGTTTGCCACCCCAACTCCTTTTCACATTTCATGTTCACACATGTCTTACCGACATAATTTATACCATCTCACTCATGTTGCTACCAAACATGTAGTGCAGATGAGACATTTCCAAAATGTCCAATGTTGTTTCACCCGAAACCCATTTCCAAGGGAAAACCTTCCCATGAAGTTTGGCTCTTGTAGGCCATCACACATGATCTTCCTGCAATGTGCACCCCTGGTACATTCATCAAACAACCAAACAGTCAATCATTATTTGATAATACAATCCAAATTGATTGTTCCATAACCAAGCAATGACATTGGTAATCAAATTCAATAGGAAATTGCAATTCTGTCTACTACATAAATTAGTTTGCTTCTAACATAATACGAATACCCACTTACAATGCGTCCTCCTGACACAATCTTATGCAAACCAATAGTGATTAGTAGTCGTCAGCAATTCCTTAAATACGAAATTCACAATTCAAATTTAACAACCCATTATGCGTACCAACTAGCTTTATAGCCATAAGACTCTTCTCATAAGATTTGGCTCTTTTACATGGTAGATTCTGGCATTAGTCAGGGTCTTACCTCTCACTGCCATGCTCGAAATAATCTACTTGAAACCTGAGCTTCAATCATCCAACACAATCTTATGCAAGCCAATAGTGACTAATAGTTGTCAGCAATTTCTTAAATCCAAAATTCACAATTCAAATTTAACAACCTATTATGCATACCAACTATTTTTACAACCATGAGACTCTTCTCATAAGGTTTGGCTCTTTTACATGGTTGATTCTGGCATTGGTCAGGGTCTTACCTCTCACTGCCATGCTATAAATAATCTACCTGAAACCTGAGCTTCAATCAACCAAACACTTGGTAAGTCTGGATGCATATAAACTTCTCATTGCTACAACCATCACTGAAGCATTTTCAGAATTTATAAAATTCAAATACTTCCAGCTCTTAATCACATCAATATTACCAAAACAAATTTACTTCATGCAATCATTATCATACTAACATTTGTAAGGCATAGTCACATCATTCATGCAATTAAATGAAATGTTTAGATACTCCTTACTTCACAAGTGTATCATTTGTACCACCTTTCTCTTCCATAGAGCATTTCTGGCAGCCAATTGATCATGACTATCCTGCATTCATAACAACCTTTGAAATGGTTCCTGAATTGTCATCAATTCATCATTTCAGCCATTAGTTATTCAGAATATCACATGCACTCATCTCAATGCATTCATGCAATGCATCACAACATTTGCACCTATACTTATGCAATCAGTCGCCCATACCCTTTATATGCATACATTCAATGCATAACTACAAGATTTAAAATATCTTAATGCATATCCAGTCAATGCTACCTCACATTGATTCAGGAATACTATGCATTCAACATACCATGCATGGCCTAACCATGTCTACTTCATATAGGATGCATTACTATAATCAAGATCATCAGTACTTACTTTCCTTGGGCTACTAAGCTCAATCAATATATACAGGCATGACACCTTTCTTTATTCAAATATCCAGATAGTATGAGGTCTCTTACCTTTACCATTCCATGGAATTGTCATAATCAACTCTTACCTTCATGGGTCATACTTACACCCTTGACATTACTAATTTGGTTGGTATCTTGCAGGAGATTGTAGACTTTGCTCACCAACTTTTGATTATGGACTGGTTGCCATATCCCTTTCTTCATAGGGTTGCTGGTCACATTCATCGGTATCAACAACATACTCAACCATGTCCAGGTTGTCGTTGGTTTTTCCACTAATGCCAACACCAATGCAATAGTTATCATTAGTGGCTCGTTATATAATTTTCAATATTCTTACCAACATGTAATATCCTATGCATGCAATACAAATCCTCATACATTTCAAGTATAAAACTTAGGAATGTAGTTATAATCAGCAAGATAGGGTTTTAAGGAAACTTCCCTTTTCAAGTCCCACATCCTTGCATGGAACTCCTATCCCACACAACAACTGGTTAGCCTTCATAGTCCTCGCTACCTCTGGGCATGCAACTTTCCAGTTTTGTCCATTTGATAGCATCGGCCGTCATTAGCACTTTGCTACTCCATGCTCAGATTCTGATGACTTTCCCTTGTTTCCTACTGGATAAGCTTTCCAACGCCTATCCACATGCTTCATTCCGACCTCGGGTGTGAAAACTACACCACTTCTAAAAATGAATATTTTCACCAAATCTCAGCATTTTACACACAACTGCATTTTGGACTGTGTGCCAACTTCAGCCCTCTAGACCCACTGAAAAATAGCTGAAAATCCCACTGGAAAATAGTCAAAATTTGCTGGAAAATCCCACTTGAAAAAATCAAATTTTCCTCTACAGAATCGGCTCTCATTTCAGCTATCAGTCCGACGTTCGAAAGTCCAAATAGCTAATTTCCTCCGCTGCTCATCGGCTGTCGGATGCACTAAGAACTACGCATCGGCGATCGAATCTTCTACTTTTCTCCGACGTGTCAGATCCGTAGTCATCTAGGCAGCTGCAATGGCGGACGTTCAATCCACTTACTTCATCCGACGTCGCTCATCGGCTGTCCAATCAACTAAATTTTTCTGACGGCTTCCATACTTAGATGAATTTTCAACTTTTCAAAATGTTTCCTCTTTCTACTTTCTTCCGCTGACGGCATCGGAAGTATTTTCGGCTAACTGAGCCGACGTATCGACTGCTCAAATAGCTAACACGTTCCGATGATCTCAACACTTACTTTCTGCCGCCGCTTGATCGGCTCCATTTCCTTCTTTCTATCGGCCAACTTGTTCCTTCCGCAGCCGCAATGGCGGAACATCAAACGCTATCTACTTCTGATCGATGAACTAATTCTTCGACCGACATCGACAGTCTTTTCTCATCGGAAGTCTAGTGCTTTTGGCTTCCACAATGGCGGAACATCAAACCACTATCTTCTTCTGATGGTCGACAATTTCTATACTTAGAGAATTTTTTCAAACTTCTTCATGGCGTCGGCGGTCGGAGGTCTTACCCGTCGAACTCGTAGTTGTTTAGCCATCTGCAACGGCAGACGCTCGAACAACTATTTTCTTCCGACGGACGCCGAACACTTAGAATTTTTTTTTTTTTTTTGAAATTTTCCCTCCAACTGTTCTCCGTCGGGCATGCTTCTGCTAGCTCTTCCGCTACATCGGAAATCTATTCCACTAAGTGTTCCGACTGCTCAAACACTTAGACAAATTTTTCAAAAATTCTTTTCCGCTTGCTCCTTGTCGGATGGCCTTCCGACTACACCTTTCGGCGTATCGGAGGAGCTCCCCACTTAGTTCTCCAATGACCTGATGAGCTCGGCACTTAGAGAAATTTTTTCAACAAAATTTTCTATCATAATTACTGATCTCTGCTGGGCAGAAGGAAAACTTGCCTCTGTCACTGCATCTTGGTGGTCCATGCATTCCCATGCTGCAGCATGAGCTCTGATACCACGCTGTCACCTCCCCTGACCCTCCAACTGGCGAAGAGGACGCGACCAAACACCAATACATCCAGGCAAACAGCCCCAAGAACATGGACAGACATCAATGCTGAAATTAAAAGCTTGAACATAATGCATAACATGAATATGCTAAGATGCATAATCCATCATACAAGGATTCATAATTCATCAACATACAATGGAAGCAAACATATACATTCCAACATTCAACATGTTCATCATAATTCATGAAAGCATAGATACAATTGTAGAGATGAAACAATCAGGAGTACTTATCTTTTGATGAAGAACTCTCTCCCTGCAACCAGCTACGTCACTGCAACATTCCACCCAACCATAGGCCAGCGTGCTCATCAATCTCTCAGCAACACTACCACCCCTGAGCTGGGCATGATTCCTCAAGGAATAAGGGTCAATGCAGGCTTACACATAGCCAAGGTTCACAAAGCAGCAAACCAACACAGTTGGGATTCACCAGGTCATCAAGGAGCTAGGAAAGGCTAATGCTAAGATGGTGGCCACAACACCATCCTTCTAAAACATACCTAGCCTCCACATTCCACTCACAACAGTCCGAAGACCAACCACTGCATACCGCACTGGAAACACAATCCCTTCACAGCCCTGTGAAGAAGGCAAGATGATCGGTTGATGATCCCACTCAAACGGTGAATATGGCTCAAGCTGCAAGACAAATCAGAGTTGTTCTTAGCTCTAGCGTGGCCAAAACAACTCAGCACAACACCCAAAATATGTCCACAGCCTTAGCATCCAAGAATCAACCCAAAACCAGGGCAAATCGACAGCCCAACCTCAAAATGAGTGATGGCAACAATCCACAGTCTCAAACAAAGGAGAAGCCAAACTCCTAGCGTGGACAGGGAAAACTCAGCAGTCACCCAACATCCATGAATCCACAGCGCACAGCTCCTCAACGCAACGTTGAAGAAGGTTGCACAGACAAAAAAAAATGGAATGGGACCAAACTCCCAGCCTATGCGCAAAGGAAAAGACACAGCCAGGGAAAACATGGAAGAAACCCACACACAGTCCAAAAATGGGAGAATAAATTGGATTCCTTAGCACTGACAAAGGAAAATACAAATTCAGACCACAATAGACAACATAGACAGCCACAATTGGCAAGGGGATATATACATACCACCGAAACCGGTATGGAACACACAGCACACAGCCCTAAGCGTGAATGGATACTACACTCAAAAATCCTGAGTGATAGCCACGAATTCACCCGCTCCCTGTGTGAGGAAATCCAACAAAGAAATTCCTGTGCATGAGAAGAAAGGACGCGGCCATCCCCGCGTGAAGATGAACAACCACGGCTCTGCGTGAGGATCCCAATTCCCCAGACCACAATCGTGAAGGTGAAGACCAGGCGTGAGGAAGAACAGATAGTGGCCTCTACGTGAGGAATGAACCAGACCAAAACAATGGAGGAATGGAGAAAAGAATGGAAGGTCGCCCCTCTACCCCTAGTGATGTGAAGAGGAAGAATCCGTTGGTGGAGTGGGCACGTGGGCAAGGATGGACAGTCCTTCCACACCCACTACCACTCAGCAATAACTCCTCAACTACTCCACAAAACATTGAAGAGGGTGGATGAGACAAGGGAAGATGGCAAATCAAACAAGGCTTCCCCCCCCCCAAAAGAGCAAGGTTGACATCCCCCCACACCCCCTTATCCTTTGGAATCATGCCCTTTTCATTCAACATTGCACTGTCGTAGATGGTTGTGGTTTATTTTATTTGATGTGCGTATTTACATGATGCCAACTATAATGTGTCGGATATCACGATCTACCATCGGCAACTATCCCCATTTCCGAAACATACACAACCAAATCGATGGTGGGGCTTTTGCCTTTAGCTCCTCACCACGATTAATTACATTATATACATCATGCAAACGGGGTCAAAACCGGTGTGTGACATTTGACCTTAACAATAATGGGCATGAGTTCCATTGTACATGAGTTACTTTGATGTTTATGTTTGCATAGTGGGCGTAAGGCCCCACTGCACATGAGTTATGTTGATTAGTTAGATATATTGGGTGTACGCCAATGCATATGTTTTATTTATCATGTATGCGATTGTATATGTTGGGCATGGACCCTGATGGATAGGATTATGTCGTAGTATGATGTACTGGGTGTAATGATGTGATTTGTACCTTAAATTCATATACTGAGATGATTTTTGTGATACGATGCATAGACTGAATGCACGATTGAGTTCTATAATGTGTTGGGCGTGGACCCTCAAGCACAGGAGTGATGAGATTTTGTGTTGAGCGCAAGCTCTAGAGCACGAGTGATTAGATTTTGTGGTGAACACAAGCTCTGGAGCACACGAGTTATGATATTTTTTTATTGAGCATAAGCTTTGGGAACACATGAATGATAAGAATTGGAAGTGTTGGGCATAATCCCTGGAGCATTCCAACATGATCTTGACCATAAGCTCTGAAGCATCAGATCCTTGGCCATTGTATTCCTAGGTGTATTATACAAGTACATCCTAGCATTAGTGTTGAACAAAAGGCTCTGGAATTGCACAAAGTGTAACTCCCAGTTTTTAGTGTTGAGCTTGGGATTTGAATAGCGTTAGGACTTACTGAAATTAATTTTGTTGAGTGAGAACGACTCTGAAAAGCACTGATTTCTATCTTACTTATTTTTAGTTTGATTAAATGAAATTTCAAATTTCTACTTCTCATCAAGTACTAAATAATTACCATGATACACGAGGAAATCCAACATGCAAGGGGGTTTAGAGCTTCCTAACTTAGTTGACCAACCCTACCTAAAGGCCTTGATAAAATAAATGATTATAAGCTAATAAAAGCACCATGTAAATGAGATCATATTATATGATGCCTAAATAAATATTAACAATAATATATATATATATATATATATATATATATATAGAGAGAGAGAGAGAGAGAGAGAGAGAGAGAGAGAGAGAGAGAGATTATGAATAAAAGAGTAATTATATATATTAAATACAAAGAAATAATGATACCTATAGATAATGAATAAAAAATCTATGTATTATTATTTACTAAAATGATTAAATAAATATTTAATCCTAAAGAGTCAAATTAGGATCTAGTAAAAGAGTTCCTAAGTTAAGTAAAATAACTATTAACCTCACATTAATCAATTAAATATTAATTTCAAGAAGATAATGGGTTCTTGATCTAAATGAAGTTTTGAAACAACTTCCCTTTTTCCTAAAGATTGTCTATAAATACCCAAGCCAAGGAAAGGCTTGGGGATGCAATTGATCTGATTATTATCATTTATCCTAAGTAATTTTGGAGAGCATTTCCAAAAGCAAAGATGTCTTAAACAGAACCTGATATTCAAGATAATATAAGCCTCTCCTTTACGAGCTCTAGACTACTTGCATGTTGGAACTAGCTTGAGGGTATCTGGATAATAGATCTAAGGTAAGAGATATCTCAGTTTTTATTAATTATGTGTGCTTAAGTGTGCAGGGTTCCTAGTCATTAATAAAATCATTAATAAAATGAAAGTTGCAGGTATGAGGTTTTTAAATTCTCTAGTTTTATTAATCATATTTACAGATTTTTACTTATAGCATTATGCTCTTGATTGAAGGTTTGCAAATTTGAATACATGATTCAACTTAATCCTATTGGTTTAATTTATGAAACTCAGTCTGAAATGTTTTAGGTAAATTCTAGGGTTAATTTTTATATTGCAGGTTATTTTATTTGTTTAAACTTAAACCCCAACCTTTAAATCTTAGGTAGGTTTTTAAGTGGAAATTCTTTTAGCTTTATATTTAAACAATTTTAGATTGATTAAGGTCAATAGTTTAGACTAGATTCAAAACCCTAGTTTCTAGATAAACTAACCACCACATCTTTTCCCTAACATTTTATTAAATCAAACGAGAGATTTAACAAATCTAGATAAATAACCCAAAATATAAACAAACTCATTTTATTCCTAAAACTAAACATTATATAAACTCTACACCAACATTAAAATAAGTATTAAATAAACCAATTACAAATATATTTATAAATAATCAGACGAGAGATCGAATCTCTTTATTCAATAAGTCAAAAACTTAAAATTAAATCACAGTGCTAGAAGATTGGATATTTCCAGCAAACGTATCGTTCCAAAACATAATTACTCCTAACACCATTACATATAAACCAAACAGAAAATCACAAAAACGTTGTAAACCAATATTATAAAACAACTATCAAATTTACCCAAGGTGTGAAGGCGGAGAGATTATCCACGATTTTCCAAATCATACTATTAAATTATTAATACTTCTAAACCTTATTTCACTCATCCCACTCATCGAATCCTGTAAGGATTGGCTTCCAACCTTTCATTTATTCCAAGCAAATTCCACCAACGAAACCTGTCTAATAACTTATAGTTTAAAAAAAACATCCTAACTAAACATATTCTATCTCTAAACGCATCGCGTTAGTGGAATCGCTAGAACCAACACGTTAATCACCACATAAAATCATATTAACAAAATAAGGGATTAAAATCTTTAAACACGGTCATAATAAGTATAGAACCCATGATCAAATACTATAAACTACACAACGGAAATACCCAACACTTTATCGACTATATCATTCACGCAGGGTTTCTCCTTATACGTTTCCTGTATTTTATTTAAAACCACACCTTGTCACCACTTCGCATCAATTATCAAGTCCTGGCATCATATGTACCATTGCAGAGCAATTTAACTGTTAATTTTAAGAAAACACATATAAGACACAGAGCCACATTACAAACCCAAACGAAAACCCCATTAAGAGTTTTTGAAAAACCAAAATCCATTTTATAGTAAATGGTAAACCATACACATAGAGTCGAGTATATTTTAAACCTGTCAATATATCAAATTTACAAATGATAGAGCCATGCAAAGGCTTTACACAGTCGTATATACATAGTGACCAAAACAAGTCGAATGAACCCCAACATCCAACCAAACATCGAATGGATTAAACCATACATTCCTGAGACCAAGTTTCGAAACCCTATGATAAAACACATCAAGTGTAATGTATGAGTACAACCCCATTTCCATTCGCAGGGCTTAAAAGGATTTGGTTGCGTGGGAAACAAAATAGCTCTTCCTTCCAACACACAGAGTACCCATGCTTTGCTCACCTGCACAACGAAAATGATTTTGGATCAGAATTATATGCCAAACCAAATTGTGAACCAAACCAAAAACACAAAGGGGGAAGCTTACGAACCATGTGTACCTTCTAACAAGCTCAGGGTAGTTTGCTTGCATTACATGAATGCGCAGCTCCCACCTGGAGAGTGAGACCTCCCTCCAAACAACAACAAATAATAAAAGAATGATTTGAATACCCCAACGATGCGCTTAAGGAAAATAACTTGCGAAACCCAAGGTGAATTCAATGCACCAACCTGGACACCACCTCCATGCAAACCAAAACCCACAATTGCATAGTATGGCTTCAAAATTCTCACCATCGTATTAAAGCCCATCACCTTAGTCTTAAACCCTTCACTTTCATGAATTGCTAGGATATAAGCCATATTTTCGATGGCATAGAATATTCCATAACATAAACTCGTCCACACTATAGGTTAAGGATAAAGTGTTACATCCAAGGTTTTAAAACTTCATCATTTAGTTTTAAAACATGCATATATTATAACCCCTCTTACCATAGATATAAGGTATAGTCTAGGCTTAGGATCCTTTGTCCTCTTTTAACTTTTGAGCATAGGAATAAGTTTGTTTAGGTAAAAATTGTTGTAGATGTTAGGACATAGTTTTTTCCGCGATCACAAAACTAAGTTCATCGACAAACTCACGTGCATAGGAGATTATAAACAAATGCATTAGTTCATGATGAACTAACTAGACCCCATAGCATAGGAACCTTACCTTTTCGAGTGGACCTTGAAGGGACAGAACCCTGCCACTCCACCCCTTGACATACATAGGTAAGTCAGCCTCTTCATAATGAACCATAAACAAATTAAATACACGTAAAATTAAAGTAAGACATAAAACAAAGTAAGTATCATCAATGTCAGTAAATAAGATAGACAGGAAAAGTAATCTTATAGGTGCATCAAAGTATAGAAAATCAATATGTAGACATCATCATCAGCCAGGAAACACACATAAGCAAAACAGTAGATGGAACTTAGGTTCAGTTCAATAAACATTTTTTATTCTGCAGTAGAAATGTATGAAAATTGAGTCACGGTAATATGAGGAACAAGGCACAAGTTACAGAATATTCAAGGATCAATTACACGGAAAAATAACATGAAAACACTGCAATTAGGAGTTGTAGCTGTAAAATTGTTATCATTAATCAAAAGTAAAGATACAATGTCATACATTGGCATGAATATCCAAAAAAATAGAATTCCAAGGATTTCATTCAAATTTCATACATGAGAGTGGCTTAGATGTCAGTTAGCCACAATAGACACATCAGTTAACCGCTAGTCACAACCATAATCAACTCTAACTGAATCAGAGGCAGTTATGAGTGAGTCTAACTGAATAGAACTCAAGTGCATGTCAATCAGTAGGTGAGGGCACATGTCTAACTTTAGTTAGATGAGATCAAGTGAATTGAACTGAATTGAGTCACCAAATGTTATTGGAGGTGCCTTAAATCACTTCAAATAACTGGAAATTACCAAAAATAGGAGAAATAATGATGGAGGTGCCTATACAGTGCAGTTTAACTAAAAGTTGGTGAAATATCCATCAGTTAACTGATTTGGGATGCTTAGGTCATGCAAATCAACCGATATTTGATCCTTTATTGAGGGAGGAAGCTTAGTTAGTCTCCCCAATTGAAGGAGAAGACACTATTAGCCTCCGTAATTGAAGGAGGATGATCTAGTTGATGATGCAATCATATATTCAAGCAAATAACTTATGATAAGTGGTAAACTAGGCCAATTAGGCTAAATAATGATGTGTGGGTTGGATAATGACTCCAACACCCCCGCCTTAATATATACTCATGTGGAGGAGTAAAAAAAATATAGGGCCCCGACAACAAAAGCCATAGGTCACTGTGTACAAATGTAACTCTAAAATGCCCAAAAAAATCGAAGTGAGGAAAAGAGGAAAACCCTATAGGAACGAAACCCCCATCAAACTGAACACTAAAGAGTCAACTAAATTCACCTTGATGAAATCACCCCCAACAATGAACAGAGGTAAGTGAAATTTTTTCTAAGTAAACTTCTTGGTGAAAATATCTACAATCTGCTCATCCGTGGGGAAGTATTGCAAAACAGTTGTCCTGCCATGCACTAGTTCTCTGATGTAGTGCATATGGATCTCAATGTGTTTGGTTCTCTGTCTTTGAACCAAATCTGTTGATATCTTGATAGCACTTTGGTTGTCACAAAAAATTAAAGTAGATGAAGCACTACCAATATCAAACTCGGACAAAATACCTTGCAGCCAAATTGCCTAGATGCATGCATTGACCGCTCCCCTGTACTCAGTCTTTGTTGAAGAAAGGATAATGGCAGCCTTATTTTTGCTTGACCAGAAAATAGGACCACCGTAAAAGATAAAAAAATAGCTGGAAGTGGAATTTCAATATATGAAATCTCCTTCCCAATCAGAATTTGTAAATCCTACCAAGTCTAGTTCGGAATCAGCAGCATAGTGAATGCCATAGGATCTAATACCCTGCATGTATTGTAGAATCATCTTGGCTACCCTCCAATGAATCTCATGAGGATGTTGTATATACCTTGATACAACATTCATGGCATAAAAAATGTCAGACCTTGAATGTGTCAAGTATAGAAGGCTTCCGATCAACTGACGGTAAAGAGTAGAATCCACCTGTGGAGTTGTTTTTCCCTCTTCAAGACCATTTCCTAGGAGGAAAGGAAATGGTGCATCCTTACAATAAGCCATATTAAACTTAATTAATAGTTCTGAAACATACTTGGATTGTGTCACCATAGTCCCATAATAATCTTGAGTTACTGCTAGCTCGAGAAACTGCCTCAAGAGGCCTAGATAACTCATCTTAAAAGCATCATGTAAAGCCGTTTTTATGAAGGAAATCAAAGCAAGTGTGCTTCCTTTGATCAGAATATCATCAAAATACAGAAATATTATCAGTAAATTACCTTCATATTTATGAAAGTACACATTTGGATCATACTTACATCTTTTGAAGTTCCGTGAGAGCATAAATGAATCCATTTTGGGGTACCAAGATCCTGGGGCATGTTTTAAGACATATAAATATTTCTGCAACTTACAAACCAAAAAAATTATTTTATGTATATCCTTCAGTATAATTCATATATATCTCTTCTTTTAGGAATGCATGGAGAAAATCACTTTTGACATCCATATGGTGCATCTCCCAGTGCTTTGATGCAACAATGGCCAAAACTAGCTTTATGGAATCCATTTTTGCCACTGGTGCAAAGGTATCATGGCAGTCCACTCCTTGGACTTGGGAGAATCCGTTTTCAACCAGTCGTTCTTTATATTTGCAGGTTGATCCATCTGCATCAACATTTTTTCGATATACCCACTTGCATTGATCAAGTTTCCTCTGAGGCGGAAGGGAAACTAGCTCCCAAGTTGCAGTTTTTTGGAGAGAGTTCAACTCTTCATCCATTCGGCTTGCCATCTAGAATTATTTCGAGCAAGATAGTATGAATTAGGATCATATCCAATGATCATAAAGTAGGTTTTGGACATCAAAGAATCATTGCAATAAAGAGAAATACCTGATTTTTGATAGTTTGACCGGGTTCTCCTTGGATCAACAGGAATTCCAACATCTAACCCGACGGAAGAGAGACTTTTTAGCTCATTTTGGGAGATGAGTGGGAACACTAGGATATGATTCAGAACCTAATATATTATTCTCACTGATATCATATATCAGATTTGAAATATCAGAGCTCACACTTCCATCTTCATCATCAGAAGCATCAGCAGAATGGGAGGAAATTTCAACAGTTTCTTCCTCGACTAGTTCCACATCTTGGAGAGGTTATTCGAAGTGGACACTTCTCTCTATAAATATATTTTTGGTTATGATATTCAAGATTTTGTATCCCTTTTATTCCTATGTATAACCAATGAACATACGCTCAATACTCTATGGTTGTAAATACTTCCTCTTGTCAAGTGGCATTCGAGCCCAAGCAGTGGACCCAAAAACTCTAAAATTGGACAGATCTGGTTTGTGACCAAAGTATGCTTTGAAAGGAGTTTTTCCTTTTACATATGAATGAGTGACCCTGTTCTAAATGTAGGAAGAAAGATTCATTACTTCATCCCACATATTTGTATCCAAATATTTATCTTCAAGCATGCAGGTGGTCATCTCTTTTAGGGCTCAGTTCTTCCTTCCCACTCGTAGCTTTGGGTCCTCCAACAAAGAAATCTTGGTCTTTGGAAGTTCTGATGATTCCCATTTGGAAAATTTTGTCATGCTCATTAGTGAGAGAATAAATGAATGCATTGAGGGTCGACATCTTCCAATTCGGACTGTGAGATTCTCGGTATGAAAGGTGGAAACAAAAACTGAGTAATGTAGGCCAAGTTTCGAAAGGAAGGAAAGGATGAGTTGATCATCCTCCTTCTCAAATTTACACTGCTTCAACTAGATCACCAGGTGCTTGAATTTTCTGACCAAAACATTCATGGTTTCGAATTTTCCTGGGATTATAGAAATCATCCCATTCTCTAGTTGATAGATCCTCAAGTAATATTGAATATCAAACAGAGCAGCAAGTTGATGTCAAATATCCTTGGGAGTATTCAATCCAGTGTTGTCGAAGAGAACGTATCTAGAGATTGAAAGGAAAAAAAATCCATATGATTCATCAAGATTATTCTAGTATTTTTCTTTGCCAACAACATGATTCGACTCTACCTCTGTGTCTGTTGTGACTTTGCAGAGTCCTTTGGAGTGCTTATGAATCTCCATATCCTCCTTCTATTGGTGGTAATTGAAAGGAGCGGTAGATTCACAGAAGAGGCCATGATGTTGTTGTAGCGAATGCAGTGAAAGACTTTGAAAAACCTGCAAATCACACAAAAAAGACAAAGTAATGTCGAAAAACTTGCACTTTTGGAGTCTTCTTAATAGTCGTCATCTTAGTCAATCAAGAAAGCTTTATCAACAATTCCTTTACCCAGGAATTATGTGGTAAACTCTCTGCTTCTGGTGCAGAGCTCGAATTTTTGAGCTTTCTGCTCAAATTGCATCATAGATCCATCAAGAAATCTTGTTGAAGAAGAATAGCCTTGTCCTTCTATGTCTTTGATACCATATGAAAATTGAGTCATAGTACTATGAGGACCAAGGCACAACTTACAGAAGATTCAAGGATCAATTAAATAGAAAATGACATGAAAACACTACGATTAGGAGTTGCAGCTATAAAATTGTTATCATTAATCAAAAGTAAAGATACAATGTCATACACTGCATGAATAGCCAGACAATTCGAATTCCAAGTAGGTTATTTGAATTGCATACATAAGAGTGGATTAGCTATATGTTAGCCACAATAGACACATCAGTTAACCACTAATCATAACTATAATCAACTTTAATTGAATCAGAGGCAGTTATGAGTGACTCTAACTGAATAGAACTCAACTGCATGTCAATCAGTAGGTGAGGTCGCATGGCTGGCTTTAGTTAGATGAAATCAAGTGAACTAAACTAAGCCAAGTCACCAAAAGTTGTTGGAAGTGCCTTAAATCACTCTAGTTAACTGGAAATTACCAAAAATAGGAAAAATAATGATGGAGGCGTAGCTGCAGTTTAACTGAAAGTTGGTTAAATAACCACTAGTTAATTGATTTGGGGCACTTAGGTCATGCAGATCAACCTATATTTTCTCCTTGATTGAAGGAGGAAGTTCAATTAGTCTCCCCGATTAAAGGAGAAGACACAATTAGCCTCCCTGATTGAAGGAGGATGATCCAGTTGATGATGCAGTCACATATTCGAGCCAATAAATTAGGATAAGTGGTAAATTGGGCCAATTAGGCCAAATAATGATGTGTTGGTTGGATAATGACTCCAACAAAACGAAGATGTCCTTAATATCTAGCAGTTACTTAGCCTACGAAACAAATTTACTTTTATTTTTGGATTTTAGGGACATTACAAGTGGTATCAGAGCCCAAATTCAAACACTAAGAGTCCTAAATTTGGGAGATACCCAACATTCATTGCAGAAATAAATATTTCAAAACTCTATTTGAATTTTTTGTTTAACTTTAACTAAAAAATTTTGTTACTAAATATTTTAGTTGTAGAATCTAAAAGGAAAGTCCAGATCATGATTACAGAAGAAGACAACAGCCAACAAGGAAATCCGAATTGCCCAACATGGGAAGAAGAACTGGTGGTAGAATTAAATCCCGATCTAATGAAAACCATACCGAGTCTGCAATAAGACTTGCAAAGCTTCAAATATGACAATATGAATGAAAGAAAAGAGCAAAAATCAATCAGTGAATATTCACTTCAGAACATGATGGGAGGAATCCCTCATGGAAAACCTACCGATTCCACCAATAAAACTAAACAAAACAATCATTACAAATGGTCTAGCAGCCCAAGGGAAGGAGGAAAAGAAGAGGACACACCTGAGATTCTAGAAAGATATTATCACAATATTTCCAGTGATGATTCACTTTCTCCTTGCTGAAAGAGGCAGAAAAATGATGACAACCTCCAAGGATAATTTTGAAATATAAAAGCCCCAAGCTATGAAGGAGAGATGAATACCAGGGAGAAAGTTGAAGAATGGATTCTAGGTATGAGAAAATACTTCTGAGTAGACAAATACTCTAGTGAAATGAAAGCTCGTCTACCCATCTATAATTTAAATGGAAAAGCAGCTAGATGGTGGAGAGACCTAAAGCATACCAAAAAGGATGAGGTAAAAGAAATCAGATGGAGTAACTTTCGCAGAATATTTTAGGAGAAATACATGTTTGAGAGATTCTTTGACATGAAAGTGAACGAATTTGATGACTTAAGGACGGGCTACATGACCATGGATACCTTCATTAACATATTTTTGGATCTATTACACTATGTTCCTTACATAAAGGAAGAAAAAGTGAAGATACAACAATTTTTGGTATGTCTTCCTCCCAATTTCCGAGGGAGAATTAAGTTTGACATGCCCAAAACTTTGGACACCACCTTACACAAAGACAGGATTTGTTACAAGCATGGGAAGCTAAGGCAAGAAAACATAAAGAGAAGTCAATATAGGTCTAGGACCTCCTCATACAACCGCAAACCTAGTTTTAAACCATCACCATACAAAAAACAAAACAATAGTTTTCCATCGAACAAAAACTTTAACAAGACAGGTACAAATCCAAATATGGCTGCACCAAATACCAACAGACCCATAGAAAATAGATGATCCAATGTTGCTCCGCTACAAATTAAATGTTGGAAATTCCAAGGGCCCCATTATGCAAGAGACTGTACAAACAAGACAAATGGAGTCTTGCACAGTCTACATGAAGACCAAACGTAGAGGACATGGCTAGCACACAGAGGATCTATGTAGAACTTGATGGCCGATAAGAAAACCATTAGGCCAATATGGTTGAAATAGAAGGTAAGGTTTCAAATAGTTCTATTTTGATTTTGATTGATATCAGTGCTTGTCGAAGCTATGTATCACCCAAGATTGTTGAAACATGTAAACTAGATAGAGTAAAACATGAGAAACCATGGTTAGTACAATTATCCACAGGTACGAAAATAAAGGTTTCAGAAATAGTGAGAGATTGTGAGGTCAACTTGAATAGTTTTTCCACTAAAATAGATTTGAATATCCTACCCTTAGGATCGTACAATGTACTTATTGACATGGACTGGTTGGAACAACAGCATATCATGCTCGATTGTCTAAACAAGTAAATCTTGTGCATGGATAGCCAAGGGAATCAAACAAAGATTCAAGGCATACCTAAGAAGGTTTCCGTTAGACAGATATTTTCCTTACAAGGAGAAAAAGTGTATTAGGAAGGGTTGCAAAATGTTTGTAGTAAACATCTAGGATGTTGAAGCTGAAAGAGAACAACACATTGAGGACTTTTCAGTTCTCGTGGAATTTACGGATTTATTTCCCAAGGAAATATAGGGATTACAACCAAAAAAAGACTTATATTTTTGTATAGAGCTAACACCAAGGTCAGTACCAGCTTCAAAACCCCATACCACATGAGAACACTAGAATTGGTGGAGCTCAATTTGCAGTTACAGGATTTGATTGAGAAGGCGTCCGACAGAGTCTGTCCCCATGGGGAGAACCTAAAGAAAAAGGATGGTATAGTGTGGGTGTGCATCGATTACCACCAACTTAACAAGATGACCATCAAGAACCGTTACCCACTCCCTCGGATCGATGACTTGTTCGATCAAGTGGGAGGAGAAAATATATTCTCAGATATTGACCTGCAGTCTGGATACCATCAAGTATGGATCCACGATGAAGATATACATAAAACGACCTTTCAATCGCGATATGGACACTACGAGTTTGTAGTAATTTCATTCTGGGTTAACCAATGCACCAAAATTTTTTATGTGCATGATGAACAATATCTTCAGTAAATATCTAGATAAGTTTGTATTGGTCTTTATAGACGACATCCTAGTTTACTCGAAGAGTAAAGAGGAACATGAGGATCATTTCTGCATAGTACTACGGGTGTTACGGGAACACCAAGTTTATGCTAAGTTTAGTAAATGTGATTTTTACAAACCATAGATACAGTACCTAGGTCACATCATCTCCGAGAAGGGGTTAATCGTCGACCACAAAAACATTAAAGCCATAGAGGATTGGTCTACCCCTACCTGTGTCATAGACATTAGGTCATTTTTGGGATTAGCGGGTTTCTATCGAAAGTTCATCGAGAAATTTTCAAGCATTGCTTGTACCATGACCACCTTACAAAAGAAGGAAAACAAGTTTTTATGGATAACCAAGTGTGAGGAAAGCTTTTAGAAGCTTAAGAAGCTTCTGACTATTGCACCGATACTACGAATTGTGGATCCCGACGGGTATTTCGTTGTTTACACAAATGCAAGAAAGGAAGGAATTAGAGGAGTCTTTAGGAAGAATGATTGTGAAATCTATTATGAGTCGTAAAAATTAAAGGAACAAGAACAAAATTATCCCACCCACGATATCGAGCTAGCATCCATTATCCATGCCTTGAAGATGTGGAGGCACCACCTCATGGGGAAGAATTTTCTTCTGAATACAGAAAACATGAGTCTGAAGTACTTGTTCGACCAGCCATATCTAAATACTAGGTAGGCTATATGGTTGGCCTTCCTTAGTGAGTACCATTTATAATTAAATCATATAAAGGGAAAGGAGAATAAAATTACCGATGCTCTATGTCGACAAGCTCATATGTTATATGAGGTAACCTTAATCCAAATTGATTTAGATTTGCATGATAGGATCAGAACATCAACCATATTTGACCGTTTCTATGTAGAAGTCCTAAAAGAGATCCAATAGGCCATGTTGTTTCAACAAAAAAAAGAGTAAAACCTAGACAATACCGAAATATTGTGGTTCAAGGAGAGGTTGTATGTTCTGGAAGGAGGGGACATTAGGTCTAGCATCCTAATGGATTTCCATTGGAATCCCTACTCAGGGCATCCGAGATATCAAAAGATGATATCAGCAGTAAAGAAACACTTTTTTTGGCCTAAGTTAAATGTCAACATAACGTTATTTATCGTAAAATGTCAAAAACATTAGTTATCCAAAGCTGGGCACCAACATCCTTCGTGATTTCTACAACCGTTACCCATTCTGGAATGGAAGTGGGACGTCATTAGTATGGATTTTATTATGGGTTTACCAAAGAGAAAGAACCAAAACGATTCCAACTTTGTAGTGGTTGACAAGTTATCGAAAGTGGCACACTTAATCCCAGTTAACACTACTACATTTCGACCAAAAATCCGACGGTCGTATTGTCGGATTTTCGACACTTCCCTGTCGCATGTATGACACTATGATTTTTTTTAAGCATCGGTGGATGTTCGTTGGTTATCCGACATGTGGTTAATCCGTCGGTTAAGCGACACCTCAGTTACCGTTGGTTAAATGTAAGGCATCAGTTAAGCGACATGGAGAACCATCGCTGAAGCGATGGCGATAAAAAATAAGCGACGGTTAAGTGACATGGAGAACCGTTGGTTAAGCAATGGAGATAGAGATTAAGTGTCAGTTAAGCGACATGAAGAGACGTCGCTTAACCGACGGTTGTTGAAATTTTTTTTAAAAAAAATTCCCTGCATCCGTCGCTTAACCGACGGTTTTGAAATTAAAAAAAAAAAATACTTGCAGCCCAGCTTTCCAAATTCACTCACCTCAGCTTTCCAATGTATCTGTTACTTCCTCTTGACATGTCCTCAGCATGAAGGGAAATAATATAATCTGTGCATGTGGGTCTCCTGAATTTCCGAGCAGCAAGAATAAATTTTCCACTCTCAGAAAGTGTTGCAAAGACATATTTGAAGGTCAAATCTACAATGTTTCCATTTGTATTTGAACTCCAATATCAAGACCATAGATCAAGTAACTAAGGCATGTATTATTTCCGTTAAATGATTTTCCTTTAATTTTTTGTTACATAGTCTGTTCTAAAAAAGAGTAGTCGCGTGACAAGCATGGAAAGTTCAACAAATTTAACTATCCTCTTCCTATATTAAGGCTTGGAAAGTAAGATCAACAATCATTCAGACAAAATGAAACCTATGTAAGTAATAGGTTCAATACTACCCTTGTTTATAACACCACAACATGATATTCAAGATATTTCACACAACATACCGCAAAAGTATTGAATATAGTGGTACACCCAAACTTTTAACGAGTAAGAATCACTTAGCATAGCCACGCATGGCCATATAAATGGAGAAACACAAATGATTTGTGATCCTTTTGCTTTGAGCTGGTTACAGTTAGGGCTTAAGTGTAATTCTGCACTTATTAGGTGCCCATGTTCTCTCTATGGTTTGGCAGTCCACAGAGGCCATGTATGTAACGGCCACACAGGACCACATAAATGGGGAAACACAAATGATTTGTGATCCTTTTGCTTTAAGCTGGATACACTCAGGGCTTAACTGTAACTATGCACTTATTAGGTGCCCATGTTCTCTCTATGGTTTGGTGGTCCACAGAGGCCATGTGTGTAACAGCCATGCATGTAACAAGGGTAACTTGGAGTAAACAAGCAAGCTATGCTACTAAATATAACTGCAGAATAAATTTCTAATAATATAATCAATTATCCACATTGTTATTCATTTGAAAAGTGAATACTAACACCTAACAATGTGCTTAATATGTACCATAGCTTAACCGTACTATGCTGTAAAACACGTGTGACCTTTCAAATGCAAATAAAATACAATGGCAGATATAAATATTCTACTAGATCCAATATGATACATATGTTAAAATACATAATTAAATATAAAAAGCAGCACGCCTTTATGAGCTAAAATTTGATAAATCCAGGAATTACTTCATTCACTTTTATGCAAAAACTGGGTCTAGGTTGGACCAGGGAATAAGTAAATATCATAATATTCTCAACAACTACTGGCTCCTTGCAGAAATACAATCTCCATATTGCTTCCCCAAAAATCTATTTAATGCAAATAAAAAGGTACTTCTCTAGGCACCCATTTGACTTAAAATTTTCAACAAAAATTGCACAGATGAATTCAGATACAGTTGATACAGAATAAGAGATTTAATGGAAAAAGATGTTTCTCTAATGCTCACTTCCTTACTTTATCACTCAAAATTGATCCCATAAAGTGTCTGAAATAGCCTCTACTTTTAAATTTTGTGGCTAACCAAGAATCTCAAATAGGCCTTTCAATTTTCAACTCTCTCACAAAAGACAGCCCAGTTTTTTATGGCATAGACAACACAATTGGGTTTAGGAAAACTATAACCTTTCTTATATTGTTTATAGCTCTGTCAAAAGCCTCCAATTAGTAAAAACACAAACATCAGAATAGGATGTTGCATATCCGATAAGACTCTCTACTGAAACTAGAAAGACTGAAAAAACCAGCACAACGTATGAATTGAAAGCAGAATGTCAAGAACTTACATGCAGTCAAACCCAAATTGAAAGCAGAATGTCAAGAACTTACTTGTATTCAAACCCAAATACAAATAATAGGTAGATGTAGCTCTGTCCCGTTTAATGAAACACTGAATAAGGAAGTCTCTTGGCCTAGGCTGTAAACAAACAAGAACATGATTTTCTCAGTCAAATGAACAACGCCAGTGAAATTCATTTTTGAGAATAGAACTCACAATTAGCATGAAGGTTAAGTTTACAGTTAACGAGTGCCTAAATGGCTACACTAAAAAAGCATGATAGCAGAGCCAAGTGCACACTAAACACATAGTTTTTGTGTTACAAAAAAAATAGAATACCAATGGGAATACATTATTTAACCGAGATTAATTCATATATTGGGATTATAAAGAGTTTAAACTCTAATCTAATGAAATTTATAGTGAAACTGAGAATAAGAATAAGATGGTTTATTACAAATAAATCATTAACCCCATGTTAGAAGATCAAAACAATCTTTCTCCTGTTGCTAACTTAATGAAGAACAAAATATTGCAAACATAAGAACACACTCTCATGAGCTTCACATTGAAAGAGGGTGTTGGACAAGGCCTAAAACACCTTGGCACAAAAGAATCTATGAAAATTGTAAGGCTAATAAAGTAGAGGATGAAAAGCACTTTCTCTTGGAGTCCCCACCCTATATAAGCAATTAGATCTGATCTGATTTTCAAAACAATTATAACGCAATTGATCTTCATAATGTATTAAACCATAAAAATCAAAGAGAACACATAAATTTTATTTCCAAGTTATCTTATCACAGAAACAACACGATAAAAACAAAGTAATTAATTCGTGTTTTATTTTATCTATTTATTATTATTTTAAGGGTTCAATAGACCAAAGTTAGTCTCAGTGGACAGTAATCATCATCACCATCATCGTAAACAAAACTTGATTGTAACTATGGTCACAGAAGTGATCCAGTGGTTGAGCTCAACCGTTGCAATTTTAAATGCTTATGGAAGTCTCTATATTCCTACTGAAACTTGATCTACAATGAGATCATCGTGTACCAGACAGAATTTTACTTAAGCAGTGGAAAATTAAGCCACAAAAGAAACTCCACATTCATGTAAAGGTATTGCACCATAATCAATAACAAAAGTTTCAAGCTACCCAAGTAGAATTTGTTGTCTTACATTATCTCCAAAGAGACTTAAACAGTAAAGTAAATATGAAAATGCCAGGCAAGAATAAAGTCACAAAGGAATTTGCTTGATGCCTTGATGCCTTTCATTAAGGATATCCACCGGCGTTTCTGTTAGTGAAAAATCATAATCACCAATATGAGAAATTTTATATTAAAAATATAATATCGAATGAATCATGAGGACCCTGAAGAACTCTTGAGACAACTTATGAGACCTTCTAGGGACTAGCTACCCCTGGTTGAGAGACCTAGCACCTTATGTTGGTGGCAACAAGGAGATCAGATAAAGCATTTAATAATTCTCCTCATTTATGAAGATGCACTTTGAGTGGGACATGAATGAATCATGAGGACCCTGAAGAACTCTTGAGACAACTTGTTGTGGTCACAAAAACACTTCAAAAACACTTGAAGGACCATTAAACCCTTGTCTTAGTCCAAGTGACCATCAAATGAAGGACCAAGTGGCACAAGGCAAGCATCAAAAAGACCTTTGAACCATAAAACATTAAAGGTCAAGGGTCAAAGATGTAAAAGAATTGAAGCCCTGATATCAACTCCCTAATTATGTGGAACCAACATATTATGTTTGATGGACTATAAAGGAAGAAGAATCACAAAACATTTTATCATCATCCAAGATCACTTGACTGCTCCAAAACAATTCATTGACTGAAGTCTTCTTCATCGCAGTTGTGTTTGACTGAGGAAAATCCATGGCTAGGTTTTATTCTTTATCTCTTCCCTAGTGTAGTAGCTCCAAGCCTGCTAGGCTTCTTCCTTCACAGCACATAGCACCTCACGGTGGAGGGTAGTCTCAGTGGTGAGGAGCAGTAGCATCAGAGCTGCTACAGCTCACAGTCAAGGCTTGTTACATCAGCAGCATCTCTCGGTGGTGAGAGCAGAGCTCATGGTGGGGGCTATCTACTGTTAACACCCAAAAAGTGTTCACTACCTCATCTACCCCACTACATGGCTCATTTGTCCTTTCTCCTACCATATTTCCCTTGAAAACCCTGAAAATCCC
>LPNX010753647.1:244760-258099 GCA_001517045.1 Pseudotsuga menziesii
TAGGAACATGCTATTTAGAATCATGGGTATATCATGTGGCACAAAGTGTTATAAATGTGAATGAGGGAGTCACAAAAGAGCATGGAATGGATGATCTCTTTTAGCAACTGATTGACGTTAGTGGGGTTCATAATTGGGGTATTGTAGAACACAAAGTTCTTCAAGATCTGGGTTTAAATTGGTCTGATCTCTATTCTGTTGTTTGTCGCATTTTGGAAGTGTGGCAGAATAGGGTCTTGAATTTATGGAAACAAGAAAAGCAGTATGTTACTCTTTCCCTTTTCTCCATAGAACCCTCAGTTTCTCAACATTTCTCCCCTATATGTAAATATGAGTATTTTTGTAATACGATAAATTTCAAATTAAGATAGAAAGCATCAATGCTTATTTATGGAAGCCTAAAGCTCATCAAATCTCAAGGAATTGATGCACCATACAAATAAACAAAAACATATAGTACTACAAATATCAGTTAGATTTTTCAGTGACTCAGCTGCATAACAGACCTGAGACATAAAATTTAGATGAAGCTTCGTCTAACTCCAAGCATGCCAGCAACCAAAGTGCAATGATTATTCTAAACATTCAACTGAATTGAATCCAAAATAACCCTTTAATTAACCGAACCCTCAAACTTCTCTACTTGCTACATATTCTTACTTTCACGTCGAGATAATTAAATATTCCACTTTTATGTTTGAGATATAATTGCATGTTCCTCATTTCATGGTTGTATGTTCATGAACACTTTCAAGCAGTTCTGTAAAGGAATCTCCTATGTACACAAACATCTCAAACCTAAATATATGACAAGCGGATGAAAATATATAGCCCAATCTTATGGCACCAATGCCTGGCACATCCTGTAGCTAGTGCTATAAATCCTTGACATTAAAAATATACCTACAAACAGTATATAACTTGTAAAAAAATCTGTAAAACAAGTTTATAAGATGATTAATTCACTGATTAATTTTCTGTTTACTTGTGCTTACACCTTTGTAAGAAGTGAAGCCTACTTAACCTGATATTTGCATGAAGTCAAAAGCACAACACTCTTGTAATCTACTAGCGAAGCATAAGGTATCTTTTCTCATGTGATATTCACCCAGACATGTATTGCAGGTTCAGATCCCATAAGGACCTAGAGGTTAAGTGGAGAAGCCTTGAAGGAGAAATCTCAGGGGGATTCATATTGCTATGATTTATCTTTTCCACACCAATAATCAAACCATAACAGTACCCAGACTGTTATAAAATCTAGCAGCAAACAGGCACACTAATAAATGAACATTAATCTACAGCACTTTCATGAAATATGTAAAAATGCATTTATATTAATTTTAGAGCAAATATGGTAACTACAGGACGTGGAATTACAGTATGCATAGAAGTATCATGCTAAGTATTTTGGTCTCAGTTAAGTGCAGAGAAAACTTATCCAATACAAGGATACAAAAAACTTCAAGCTCACAAATACATGCCACTCCACCATTACATCCAAGAATAAGCATAACACCACAAGGTAAAACTTCAAATGAGTTGAGATCCAAAATATTGTAAAAAAGTTAATATACACACCTCGATATTTTTATTCCAATTTCCTCTTAATCACTGCAGTAATGAAATCACAACACTTATAAACTATTATGTAAGATAGAAACATTCAAATACTACAACTGTGACATGGAACAATTTCATAGAACATGTTAAAGTACATCAACAGCTTGAGTGGGCCTAATTGTTAAGATCATGTGTTTTGCTCCCTGGAGGAGCACATGTTCACACTTCTGTAAACTAAGCAATGAAATTGCAGAATGGAAGGGATCTCTTGTCCCACAAACAAGGCAGTCTCATACATCAATATTCTTACATTGGATACAAATTGTACAATTGCGTGACTTCATACCCAATTTAAGAACAATGTATTTCAAATTTACAAAGTGCAAATGTACAAGTCCTTCTACAAACCAACATAAAGAGAAGATAGAAAAAAGTTCATTATTCATACAAATGACCTAGCAAACATAAAACTCCTAAGCAAGTAATAAGTACAAGCAAAAGACACTGCCCATCTATTACTGTTCCAGTATCAATTGGATAATAATCGTAGCATTGCCCAACCAGTCATTCAAACTACAAACAGGTGACGTATTAACATTGATCCAGAGCAGATTAAAAAACCATTCAGAAGTGTACAACATAATCTAGAGCCATTTCACTGACTATGACTAGCAAATTACCATAAAACAGTCCTGTCTTTGCTGAGTATTTACTACTTGAACTTGCTGCTACCTGTATTGTTTAGGCAGTGAGCAGCCACTCTTCCCCCTATAGGGTGATTGTGAATCGATAATGGCTCAGAAAGGGCCCAGTAATGCAAATGCTAATGCTTCTAGCAATGCATCTGCTCACTCTGTAAATTCGTCTATTGCAGAGGCATTCAACAATGGTGCTGACTAAAAAGTGCATGGTAAGGTAAATGTTAATGCTTCTAGCAATGCATCTGCCAGCATGTAATTTCGTCTATCACAGAGGCATCCAACAATGGTGCTACCAGACGAAGCCCAGAGATTCATCCTGGAGGTCTTCCACCAGGTAATGAGCCAGACCCTTTTATCCGTGTTACTATTTATGTTTCTAAATAAAGGAATTACTTGCAATAAGTAAAATCAGTACACACTACTTGGATATTTCATTGGCTGCACCCATCAAGAGGCCATTATAAACTCATGCATGAAGGCAGGCTGAGAGCTGCGTGGTTGGAACTGCCAGACTAACATCCCATTGACACAACACTCTAGAAATATGTGGAGAAACTTGGCACTAAGTGAAACTCTGGTGGGAGCTACAGATGAATAATTTATATGTTTTAAGAACGATTAGATTAGCTCAATGAGTGAAAGCCCATTTGCTTGATAAACAAGGGAATGGACTTGTGAAGCACATAAATATATCACCCAATGTGAGGATAAGACTTCAAAGACAGTAAGATAAGGCTGAAGCAGCTTCAGTTTATTGGCTTCAAACAGGTGATATCCCAACCAAAGACTTATTGAAATGTTCACCTATAAAGAAGGCCCTAAGAAGTCTATGCAAACCTGTGCTGACCATCCCACAAGTGATAAAAGCTAACTCACAGACAACATTTAGCCACCAGTCATTGATGCCAGCTGGACGAGCTGTCAGTGCCTCTTTCAAAGATGGTTGATGGAAAGTCACTAGGATAAGATTGTTAAATTTGGAACAAAAATTCACATCATTCAAGTTTTCAAATATCTGAAGATCGACCTCCTTCCATAGGAGGTGCGTAATTTTCTCCATCTGGATAGGAATCTCTATCTAGTTTTGTATCTTGAGTGCTTCGATCAATGCTTTTGTCTTCAACATACCCAGGCACCTTATTCGAAGGGAATTTGTGTTGAAGTTCCAAGTTTCTACCTGCTGCATCGAAACTCCTTGGCATACCTTTGTCATGACTAGAACGGGAGTCTCTATCAGTCCTAAGACTCTCAATTGATTTGATTGGAAATTTACTGATTTCTCTATGTTCTCCATTGCGAATAAAGTTTTTCCCATCAATAATTGGTCCACATGCTTCAACTTTCACATCATATTTTGAAGAAAATTTGTTTTTCCTAGCTCCCTTCAAGTCACAAGGGTAACTAGACTTTGAATGATTACTATTCAAGGAAGCTACCATTTCTGCAGAATGCTTCCCCTCAAGATTCAGACAAACACCGTCCATGCACAATGGACTAGATCTTTGAGAACTATAATCAGTGGCTCCATTCATAGATGCATGGCTAACAATGTTTCCATCAACAGAACATGACATTTGGGTGGACAAGCCATCTAAATTGCATGTTTTTGCTGACTGATTTTCAGTATCACAATTTGAATCGAGATGAACAGAACCCTGTGCACTTAGATTTGGGGATAGATCCTGATTATTACCATTGTTTCGTAATATTGAACAACTATCTCTCTTATAGGGTAAATCCTTTTTAGCAAACATATCACGCATTTTGTTTATTTCCTGAACTGGACCAAAAGGAGAGTGGTAATGAGCTGAGGTATTTTCTGGCAAATGTGGTGGTGAAAGGACTGGAACAGGAGGCTCTTGTTCCAGTATATTATTTCTCTAGCAATGTAGCATATACTGTTTTGGAGAATATATTGCCATGGGTATTGAAAGAAACTTATCAGAATATCAGAGAATATTAGAAAATATTGTTAGAAGGCAACCTGAAAAACTCTGAAAACTTTCTAGGTGAACCAAAATCCTGGTTTTGGAAGAAAATGGCCCATATACGGTGAAAACTTAATGTGAAATAGCAAAAAATTTTAACAGAGGAAATAGAAAGGACCTGGTAACAAGCTTAGCTAAACGCCCCACCAACATCATTCACCAGAATCGTAGACCCTGCATTGATAATGTGCAGCCGTTGGAGAAACCCCACCCTGTCAAATCTGCCAAAATCGTAGAGCAAGCTTAGATAAATTCCCCACCAACATCATTCACCAAAATCGTAGACCCTGCATTGATAATGTGTAGCCGTTCGAGAAACCCCATCTTGTCAAATCTGCGAGCAGGTAGGCATAGGTGAACAAACCCCAAGCCATCGAATCTAGGAGTAGGCAAGTGTAGGTGAGAAAACCCCAGTCCATTGGATCGATGAGTAGGTGTGCTAATTCTGAAAACCCCAATCACCCAAGTCGATTATGGTCCGAAGAGGGCCTGCAAATACAACCAACATTCCATGGATGGTGCCACCACCATGGGTCCTTTCATCAAAACAATAACCTTGAATTCCAGCAATGCTAAACCCTTGAGGGAAAAAAGGGATTGATGGGATGCAGAATGGAAAACCAGCGAATTAAGAAAAAATAGAATAATATCATTCACAAATGACAAGTGACTCAATTACTCATTACTCATAATTTAATATTTATAAATTATAATATTTAGAAATAATATATTCAATCATAATATTTAGAAATAATAATTTAATGACAGTCACAAGAATATGAGAGGTATTAATCAAGTGCATACCTTCCAAGTATGAGTTGATAGCCTTGCGAATCAATCTTACCTTGGGGAACACAAACTATTTCATAGATATCACCATTGAAATAAGAGGCTTGAGGTGAACAACTATCACCTTTGAAATTATCTTATATATGCAATTGCAAAGTGATAATGGTATGAAATATTTGAATTTCATAGGCCCCAATCCACCTTTGGGATGGATTCTAGGAATATTGAATTTAAACTAGTATGCATCGTCCTAGTCATCTAAACTTCCTCCTCCACCTTTAATAGATCATCACCAATTATTTCTAAGAAGTCGAATCCACATAAAACTTAGTTGGTCACCCATATGACCCTAGAATCTTATCCATTTGGAAATATTAGAGGAAGGAACACAATTATTCCTTTGTCACTAGTTCAACTTTATTCCTAAAGGATTCATCTAATTACAAAGGGACTTATTTTCCTTCCTCGAATATGGTCAATGCATTACAACCCACCCCCACCACACAACACCTCATACTGGTACACATATCTCACTTAAGGTGCCGTCGCTTAAGCGACGCTTATGAGGCTATTCGTCGCTTAAGTGACGCTTATGAGACTAGCCGTCGCTTAAGCGACGCTTGTGGCCATATTTTCAAAAAAAAAAATTATCTTTTTGATTTTTGGTAGGTTTAAAAAAAGAAATCCACGCGCCGTCGGATTTTGGATCGAAATGTAGTAGTGTAAGTCACCCTATAAGCCAGTTCACATTACTGACATATTCTTGAAGGAGATATTTAGATTGTATGGGATACCCAAGGAAATTATCTTCGATCGAGACACAAATTTTACTGGTAACTTTTGGATATGTTTATTCTTTGGTTTAGAGATGCACTCAAAATTTAGTACTTCTTACCACCCGCAGATGGACGTGCAGACAGAATGAGTAAACCAAATTTTGGAAGACATGCTTAGAATGTATGTTATGATTAATCCCACCATGTGGGAAGATTATCTGCACCTTGCATGATTTCCATATAACAACGGATACCATACCTCTGCTAAGATGAGTCCCTTCGAGGTACTCCATGGTCGGAATTGTAGAACACCGTTTACTTGGGATGTCCTGGTGGATCGGCTCATGTCAGGGCCTAACTTACTAAAGGACTTGGAATAGTTAGACACCAAATTTCAATAGAACCTTAAAGAATTTCAAGACCACTAGAATAGTTGTAGATAAGAAAAGGAAATATAAATATTATCAGATCGACGAACATGTTTGCTTAAAAGTAAACAGAAGAGAAGCTCAATAAGCTTGGGAAGATGCAAAAAGTTGGCACCAAGATTTTGTGGAGCCTTTGAGATACTGTCCATGAGAGGTCTGGTGGCATATAAATTAGCCTTACCCTTCTCACATAAAGGTTCATAATGTTTTCCATGCATCTTTATTGAAGAAATATGTGTATTATACTAAACATGTTATTGATTGTTCCTTGTTATAGGTGGAACTTGAAGGGAAATTTGTACCCGAACCGCTTCATAGTTTTGACAAAAGAGAAGTACAACTCAGTAGACACACCATAGTCAAGTTGAAAGTGCAATGGAAAAACTTTGAAGCCGATGAAGGTACTTGGAAGAATGAAGGCACCATGAGAGAGGATTACCCTGCCTTATTTCATGACTTCATTCTTAGTCCCTAGAACATTGAGATGGTGTTGTTCTGATCGGGGAGGTATGTAATATCCTGAATTTTGACCTTAACAATAATGGGCATGAGTTCCATTGTACATGAGTTAATTTGATGTTTATGTTTTCATATTGGGTGTAAGGCCCCACTGCACAAGAGTTATGTTGATTAGTTAGATATATTAGGTGTATGCCAATGCATATTTTTTATTTATCATGTATGTGATTGTATATGTTGGTAATGGAACCTGATGGACATGATTATTGTTGTAGTACGATGTACTGGGTGTAATTATGTGAGCTACCTTAAATTCATACACTGAGATGATTTTTGTGATAAGATGTGCATAAGACTGAATGCACGATTGAGTTCTATAATGTGTTGGGCATGGACCCTAAAGTACATGAGTGATGAGATTTTGTGTTGAGTGCAAGCTCTGAAGCACATGAGTAATTAGATTTTGTGTTGAGTGAAAGCTATGGAGAACATGAGTTACGAGATTTTGTGTTGAGCATAAGCTCTGGGAACACATGAATTATAAGAATTGGAAGTGTTTGGAATAATCCCTGGAGAATTCCAACATGATGTTGAGCATAAGCTCTAGAGCATCAGATCCTTGGCCATTGTATCCCTAGGCATATTATACAAGTACATCCTAGCATTAGTGTTGAGCTAAAGGCTCTAGAATTGCACTAAATGTAACTCCCAGTTTTTAGCGTTGATTTTGGGCTTTGAATAGCGCTAAGAGTTAGTGAAATTAATTTTGTTGAGTGAGAACGACTCCAAAAATAACTGATCTCTATCTTACTCATTTCTAAGTTGATTAAATGAAATTTCAAATTTCTACTTCTCATCAAGTACTAAAGAACTACCAAAATACACGAGGTAATCCAACATGCAAGGAGGTTTAGAGCTTTCTAACTTAATTAGTTGACCAACCCTATCTAAAGGCCTTCATAAAAGAAATGATTATAAGCTACTGAAAGCACCATGTACACAAAATCATGTTATCTGATTCATAGATAAATATTAACAATAATATATATATATATATTATGAATAAAAGAGTAAGTTAATATATTAAATAAAAAGAAATAATTATAACTATAAATAATGAATAAAGAATCTATGTATTATTATTTACTAAAATGGTTAAATAAAAATTTAATCTTAAAGAGTCAAATTAGGAACTAATAAAAGAGTTCCAAAGTTAAGCTAAATAATTATTAACATGGCATAAATCAATTAAAGATTATTTTCAAGAATATAATGGATTATTGATCTAATTGAAGTTTTGAAACAACTTCTCTTTTTGCTAAAGATTGTCTATAAAGACCCAAGCAAAGGAAAGTATTGGAGATCTAATCTGATCTGATCATTATCATTTTTCTTAAGTAATTTTGGAGAACATTTCCAAAAGAAAATAAATGTTATACAGAACCTCATATTCCAGATAATAGAAGCCTCACATTTATTAGGAGATCTAGACTACTTCCATGTTGGAACTAGCTCGGGCGGATCCGGATTAAAACTAGGAACAGTTTCGAGTCATGGTTGGGAGGAACGTGGTAGTTCCCAAGTTATCTGGTTAACAGATCTAAGGTCAGAGATATCTCAGTTTCTATTAATTATGTGTGCTTAGGTGTGCAAGGTTCCTAGCCATTAATAAACTGAATGTTGCAGGTATGCGTTTTTTACCTTCTCCAGTTTTATTAATCATATTTAAATATTTTTACTTATAGTATTATGCTCTTGATTGAAGGTTTTCAATTTTGAACACATGCGTAAACTTGATCCTATTGGTTTAAATTATGAAACTAAGTCTGAAATGTTTTAGATAAATTCTAGGGTTAATTTTTATATTGAGGTTATTTTCTTTGTTTAAACTTAAACCCCATGCGTTAAATCTTAGGTAGGCTTTTAAGTGGAAGTTCTCTTAGATTTATATTTAAACAATTTTAGAAAGATTAAGGTCAACATTTTAAACTAGATTCAAAACCCTAGTTTCTAGATAAACTAACCACCATATATCTGCCTAACATTTTATTAAATTAAACTAGAGATTTAACAAATCTAGATAAATAACCCTAATGATAAACACACTCATTTTATTCCGTAAATTAAACATTATATAATCTCCGCACCAACATTAAAATAAATATTAAATAAACCAATTACAAATATATTTATAAATAATCAGAGCAGAAATCGAATCTCTTAATTCCCTAAGTCAAAATCTTAAAAGTAAATCACAGTGCTAGAAGATTTCATATTGCAAGCAAAAGCATCGTTCCAAAACATAATTAATCATAAAACCATTACATATAAACCAAACAGACCATCATAAAAATGTTGTAAACCAATATTATAAAATGACTATCAAATTTACCCAAGGTGTGAAGGCCGAGAGCCTATCCAGAATTTTCCAAATCATACTATTAAAATATTAGTACTTATAAACCTTATTTCACTCATCCCAGCCATCAAATCTTGCAAAGATTGGTTGTCGACCTTTCATTTATTCCAAACAAATTCTACCAGCAAAACTTGTCTAACAACACACAATAAAAACAAAACAAACATCCCAACTAAACAGAGTATATGTCCAAACACATTTCATTAGTGGAATCTCAAGAACCAACACGGTAATGACCACATAAAATCATATTAACAAAACAAGGGATTAAAATATTTAACGCGGTCACAATAAGTAAAGAACCCAAGATCAAATCCTGTAAAATACACAACGAAATTGCCCAACACTTTACCGATTGTATCATTCACGCAGGATTTCACCTTATAGGCTGAATGTATTTTATTTAAAACCAAACCTTGTCACCAGTTTGCATCAATGACCAATATGCGTCATCAAATGTGCCATTGCAGAGAAATTGCACTGTTAATTTTAAGTAAACAAAATATAAGACATAGAGCCACATTACAAACCCAAATGAAAATCCCATTAAGAGTCTTTTAAAAACCAAAATACTTTTCATAGTAAATGGTAAGCCATACACACAGAGCCGAGTATCTTTTAAACTTGTCAACATATCAAATTTACAAATGACAAAGTAATGAAAAGGATTTACACAGTCGTATATACATAGTGACAAATACAAGTCGAATAAACTCCAACATCCAACCAAACAATGAATGGATTAAACCATACATTTCCTAGACTAAGTTTCGAAACCGTTTGATAAAACACAGCAAGTGTAATGTATGAGTACATGCCCATTGTCATTCATGGGACTTACCAGGAATCGGTTGTGTGGGAAACCCAACATTTCTTCCTTCCAACACATGAAGTACCCATGCTTTGCTCACCTGCACAACGAAAAAAAATTTGGATTAGAAGTATGCCAATTCAAACTGTGAACCAAACCAGAAACACATAGGTGCAATATTACAAACAATGCATACCTGCTAACAAGCTTATGGTAGTCTGGTTGTGCTGCATGAATGCACAACTCCCACCTGAAGCGTGATACCTCTCTTCAAACAACAATGAAGACAAAAATAATCTTCAAAACCCTAACGATGCGCTTAGGAAAACAACTTGGGAAACCCAAGGTGCATTCAATGCACCAACCTGTCCACCACCTCCATGCAAATCAAAACCCGCAATTGCATAGTATGGCTTCACATTTCTCACCATCCTATTAAACCCCATCACCTTAGTATTAAACCCTCTAGTTTTGTGAATTGCTAGGATATAAGCCATAGTTTCGATGGCATAGAACATGCCATAACATAAACCCATATACAATATAGGATAAGCATAAAGTGTTAGATCCAAGGTTTTAAACCTTCATCATATAGTTTTAAAACATGCATATATTATAACCCCTTCTTACCACAGATATAAGGTATAGTCTAGGCTTAGGACCCTTTGTCATCTTTTAACTTTTGAGCATAGGAATAGATTTGGTTAGGTGAGAATTGATGTAGATGTTAGGACATTTTTTTTTCCATGATCACAAAACTAATTTCATCGGCAAACTCACCTACAGAGGAGATTATAAACACGTGCATTAGTTCATGATGAACTAAGTAAACCCCGTAGCATAGGAACCTTACCTTTCTGAGTGGACCTTTAAGGGACAGAACCCTGCCATTCCACCCCTTGACATACAAATGTAATCCAACCTCTTCATAATGAACCATAAACAAATTAAATACACGTAAAATGAAGGTAAGACGTAAAACAAAGTAAGTATCGTCAATGTTAGTAAGTAAGATAGACAGGAAAAGTAATATTATAAGTGCATCTAAGTATAGAACAACAATATGTAGACATCAACATCACCCAGGAATAACACATAAGGAAAGAAGTAGACGTAACTTAGGATCAGTTCATCAAACAAGTTTTTATTTTGCAATAGAAATGAAGTTGTCCTTAATATCTAGTAGTTATTTAGCCTACGGAAATTTGTTCTTTTTATTTTTGTATTTTAGGGACATTACACAAAATCATTTTAAGTAGTAGTTATTAAAAAAATTTAGACATTCCTATAGAATTCATCCTTGTATTTCTCTTAGGAGTTATCTAAAGTCTGTCTTTTTCCTCTAGTGTTCTTAGGTATTTTATAAAGGGATTATATTTCTTGTAGTAAATAATGTTAGAGCCACTTTATAACTACCTTGAAGATTATTCCAATAATCTATAAGGGTTGAATGATGGAATCCATGGGCATATGATCTTGTGTTCATCACAACTCATTTATATTTATCATGATGAGGTGTTCATTTAGCATTGATCATATTCAAACTTCTTAGAAAAAAATTCTTTAACAATGGGGAAATCTATGAAATTATGAATTCCATGTAGATAAAATACACATGCTTATTTACTAGTCAACTTGTAGATGTAGTTGGTGGTTATTCCCCCACATTCATAACAAGACATAGTTTATAGATTTTTGTTTGTTTGTTTGTTCAAATGTCCATCATCCAGGGCCAGTGCATTGAACTATATGCTAAGAAACCACAACCTAGGGGCATATAAGACATCAAAGTCACTTGGGGATCACACACATCCTGGGCCACACCAACCCTTAACATGAATGGATATTTCAGTTCCTCCTCGTATATAAGTCACCCCTAGGGGGAATTGAAGATGACTAACCTAGCAAACAAAACACACACCTTAACTATATAAGCTAGCGGGAATTAACTTAGTTATAGATCTCCTTCCACTATTAATTGTCACTTTTGACTATTATGATGTATTCACACTTTGTAATTTGTTCATGTACATCCTCCCAATATTTTTCTTAACAAATCCAATGATTTTTTTCCCACAAAGAGTGTTTGAACCTAACATACAATGGTTATTATTTTTCTTCTTATTTAGTTTCCCATTTCCTTTCTCTTTTCCAAACATTTTTTAGATTACCTAGACAAATGAACCAATGGTGTTCAAATGTGTTACGGGGTTCACATGGATTGTAATTTATGTACTTATACTATTTGTAATACCTATTATAGGTTCACTTAACCTTTCCTTCCTCATCATGATTCTTATTGTACAACCCAAGGGACTATCCTTTCTTCCTAGTTTTCAAGTTTTTTCTTAATTTCCTCAAGTCACTCTTTGATTTTTGTAATTTATATTTTAACATATTTCTATGTACATTCTATTTATCGTTTTGGAAATTTCCACATAGTCCTTTTATGTATTTGGTATCTAAGATGTTGTTAACACTTAAATTTGCACACAAATGACATTTTGATGAATATTATATAGAAATACATTATCAACAGAAAACATGAAATTCAATGAAGACATCCTCATCAAATCCAAAAGAGAAATTAAACCCCAAAATGAAAAATTCATTTAGTTTAGACAATCACATGCCTATTTTCACTAGACCGCTGCACTACTAGCACAACTCTTTGTTTAGTGACCCATGTGAATATGTGTGAATTTTCATTGAAAAGTTGCATAACTACAAAAATGGTGGGACCACTTAATTTTTACAATGCATTCAAGGCTCATAACAGATCCATTGGCTCTAAAATTCAAAATAAAATCCTCACATGCTTCAGAGCATTCAATATCCCCCTTTAAGTACTTGGAAAACTAGTTCATTAGAAAGGGTGTTCACATAGGGATATAAAGGTTTTTTCGATTCCATTTTGATTATAAAAGGAATATATGGGCATGAATTCTATAATGAAAGAATCAATAGAAAATATATTATGCACGAATTAAATTGAGAGCTCAAGTTTCAATCTACTTCTGCTTACCTCTAGCTAGCATGCAAATCTCCCTTACTTTCTTCCTCTAAGAAGCAAGAGTTTTCTCCATTATTCAATGTTTGTTATCTTGGATTTTTGTGGTCAAGAACCTCCCTAAGGGATATTTTTGGCCTTCATTTTAATCCTATACCTCCTAGGTGACACAATTGTAATAAGCATTACCATGCGGAAATCATTATTTGGTTTGCCTTACTCTTGTTATTTTATTTTTATTATCATTTGTCCATTTTAGTTTATTTTTATTTATTTCTTTAATTTTTATTTTCCATTTGGTGTTAGGATATTTAGACACTTAGGAGTTAGTTAAGATCAACTTGTGTAATATATCCGTTAGGTAAAAGTGTGTTTCTTTAGTATGCATTAGTATG